>JANHJO010004599.1:0-11976 GCA_032468235.1 Pseudoxyrhopus heterurus | reverse complement strand
CTGCGCAAAAAAAAAAAAAAAGGAGCACGGATCACAACCCTCGCAAACTCTATGATCCAGTATCCCGGATGTGTGGCCTTTCCGTCGCTTACGCATGCGCAGAGACGCTGAAACTGTGAGGGTGAACGGGGGGTGGGAAGGTGCTAGCGAAGAGTCAGGCCCCGTCGTGTGCCGTTGGGCTGAGGGGCGGGGTCTTGCCGTCATGTCGGCGGGAGGCTTGTTGGAGAAGCCGCAGATCATCGCCCATACGCAACACAGCTTGAATTACACCGTCTTCGATTGCAAATGGGTGCCCTGCAGCGCTCGCCTCCTTTGCCTGGGCAATTTCCCGCGCGGCACCGGCGTCATTCAGCTCTACGAGCTGCAAGGCGGCCGCCTCATCCTCCTCCGCGAAGTAAGGAAGAGGACAAAGGGTCTCTCACGGGAGCAGCGAAGAAGCCCGTGGATATGAGCCTCACACTCCCAGCACCATATACGTTGCCAACCACGGTGTTAATTTTGCTCTCTTTGCCCGGGCCTCAGGATACTTGCCTGGGCTTAAGTGGAAGCTCAACCGTGTGGATTCCCTTAGTTTTGTTTGTTTTTTTCCCGACTGAGATCGAGGGCTGATATATTAATTCCCATAGAAAAGAATATGTGTAGCTCAGGGTTAAACTACCAAGTCCTTTGTGCTCTCTGGGCTTGGTTGCACGCAGGCGTTTCATTATCCAACTAGGTAACATAATCAGTGCTAGTGAGTGCGGGGTTTGCTCCGTCCTCCTTCATGTACAACAGCATGCCCTGTTAGAGTTGGTGGGATGTAGTTTTCTCTTTGGCAGTTCCTTGATTAGAAGGTTTTTTTTTTTGGCTTTATTGTTTGCCTAGTATTAATTCCTAGTATCTAGGTGTTGGTTACTGGAGGGAATACATTCTGGTCTTTTTTTGTTTCCTTTTTTTATTATCTCTTGAATTGTATCTAAATGTGTCTTATCTATTTTTCTGTATGTGATACTGATACAGCATCCTTTAATGAGGTTTTACCATTTACCAAATGAGGCATCTTGGGATTGAGGTCTTGTGTGAATTACCTAAGTTTATCAAGAAGTAACATCAGGAATTGGCCTCTTATCACTCTTCGTGTACTTAGTAAAGATTACCCTATGTTGGGTTGCCCCTATGTTGGGGGCACCCAACGTTCATTTTCTTACAAGTAGGATGCCTGGAGTTTGCCTCCACTGGCATTTAATTGCAATATAGCATTTGTACTGAGTCAAAAGCATGATGAAAATGCACGCACAAAGAGGATTAGGAAAATGGCTTAATCAATTAGAATCCTTTATTGGCCAAGTGTGAATGGACACACAAGAAATTTGTCTTTGGTGCGTATGCTCTCAGTAAACAAAAGAAGAAAAGAAAATAAGATAGAATAAATACATTAATAAGATGCAACACTTAGTGATAGTCATAGGTTACTAGTAAGCAGTCAAATCTAATAATAATAGTAATTTAAATAAATCAAATACAAGGAAAAAACAATATAAATTGTAAGGATATAGATTATTAAGATTATTGATCATTTCATGTGATCCCCTTATTCAAGCAAATTCAAGGGGAAGCCAGATTCCCTTAACAAGCATGTGACTAATTTAACAACAGCAGATTGAACAACAGATTCACTTAACAACTGTGGTGAGAAAGATGGTAAAATGCAGCAAAACCTACTTAACAACTTTTGCTTAGCAACATAAATTTTGGGGTCAATTGTGGCCATAAGTCCACAAGGACTGTCTGTATTGGCATTAATATCTAGCTATATCAGCACCCAGTATTTGGCAAAGCAGTATATTCAAGAGTCACACATGTTAAGAAATGAGTAATAAAGAATGCCATAGTGCTCACCATGGAAATAGGCATTAACTGTTCTTGTATACATAACACTCTACTAAACACAGTGCAGTTAATTACTGTAGCCATAGCAGTACAAGAGATGCACCACCTATTGGTCTAAAAAAGCTTTAAGGAGAAATAAAAATCCTTTTCTATAGTACAGATTGTAGACTACAAAATACAATGATTAAATCCTCACACTTCAATTTTTCCTACTTCAGGGAAAATGAAATTAGATTTTAGCTTTAGCATTACTTTCCAAAAAGAAGCATATTTAATCAAGAGGTTTTTTTTAATATGAAAGGATCACCTTGAATGGCATTGATGAATTGTTGGCAGAGAGTTGAAATGGGGCATATCTACTTTGAAATGAAGCATTTTTTGAAGATCTGCATACTGTATCCTTTCCCCAAACTAGCAGGATGGGCTAAATCAATTATATTAGTATTTTAATGCAAAGTTCTGTTTGCAACTGAAGTGCATGCAAAATATACTGGCTGTGAAGAAAAGTATGTGGAAAAACACAGTATATTAGTATATACCTTATAGAAAATGTAGGGACAGGGATCTATATGTATTTTTTGTGGACTTTTTTATTAAATCATCTACAAAAACATAAATGTAAGGTTAGGGGAAAAAGAAATAGATGAAGTTGCCCATATGAAGTGGCATTGTAAAGACGAGAACAGAGAATATAATTGCATGTTTTTACAGAAACAGTTCATCTTGGCTCAAAAGATATAGAAAAATATAGCATCTTAACTTGATTTTCTGTAAAGAAATTGGATTTTATTGTTCTGGGAAACCTGAATGTTGGTCATTCAGAATTTAATGCTATCTTTCTGTGTATAAATTTACATAGATCAGTCCTGTTAAACACATGTATGATTTGTAAGGAATGTGCAGGTAGTACTCGACTTACAAGCATAAGCCCAAAATTTCCATTGTTAAGCAAGACAGTTGTTAAGTGAGATTTGCCGCATTTTATGACCTTTCTTGCCACAATTGTTAAGTGAACCATTGCAGTTGTTAAGTTAGTAGCATGGTTGATAAATGAATCTGGCTTTCCCATTGATTTTGTCAAAGTTGCAAAATGTGATCACATAACTCTGGTACATTGCAACCCGTCATAAATACATGCCAGTTGCCAAGTGTCCAAATTTTGATCACATGACCAGAGGGATGCTACAACGATCATAAGTCACTTTTTTTCAGTGGCGTATCTTTGGTCACTAAACGAATGGTTGTAAGTTGAAGACTTAGAAGCTTGAGATACAAATTGCAATTAAGAAATGACTTCACACTAGAGGTGTGTTTTACACCTTTTCTTTACAAATTTATAAATTAAAGAGATTTAGTAATCTGTAAAAGCAAGCAGTCCATACTTTCTTTCTCAAGAAATTAAATTTGAAATGTATCCTGTTTTTTTTAACTATGGGAACTTGGATGGCAGCTTCTAATTTTTCTGTTTCATGTCTATTTAGATAATGCATTTAGATTATGCACCTAGAAAGAACTAGCCTAACAATTTGTAGATACATTCAAAATCAATTGGAGAAAATAAAGGAGAAAGTGGATGGGAGTGCTAGTCTTTATGCCTTTGCAATGATAAGTTTCTTTGACTTAATTTGAATTCTTCTCCAAAAAGTATGTATAGAATTGCAATCTTTATATCCCAAAATCTAATTATTAAAGTCAAACCTGTTCATTCATTTGAACCCTAATGGAACTAAAAAAAAAATGTGTTTAGTCAGTGTTTGACTCTAATATGATTTAACAGGTAGAACAAGACAAATTGAAAATAATAATCATTCAATGTAAACATCTCTTCTTCCAGATTGAAAAATCACGACCTATTAAATGTGCCACCTTTGGGGCTGCTTCTTTGCAACAAAGATACTTAGCTACTGGAGATTTTGGTGGAAATTTAAATATATGGTAAGAAATGTTCTTTTTGCAAATTTTAAAGATATGGCCTTATCTTTTATTGGACAACCTAGAGTCACTGTAAAACCAGCATTGTTCACTGTCTTAAATAATTCTTAATTTAGAAGTGTTAGGTTTTTAGACAGCAATAAAACATTTACTTTGAAGAAGACTGAATTAATTTTATTATCTTTTATGGTTTTCTTTTTCTGAATCTTCCAGCCTCAATTATCTATATCTATAAAACAGACCGTGGGTGTGTATGTTTGTGGGTATGTCCTGAATAGGCTCTTCCATACCTGCACAAATCTGGCCCAAACTTTCCAGTCACATACCTTGCATTCCGGAGACAAACACTGTGTGTGTGTGTGTGTGTGTGTGTGTGTGTGTGTGTGTGTGTGTGTGTCAGGAATGATGTTGGGCCTTCTTTGCCCCCCAAAAAGACTGCTGAACTCCACGCAACCCACCAACATTGTACTGCACATGTGCACAGGCCTCTGAAGCCGATGAGACAGCAACAACCAATCCAACCAATAGAGGCAAGCCATGCAAATCGGAGGTTCTCCAGCCAATACAGGCAAGGCATGCAAATCAGGCAAAGAACACTGGGAATTGTAGGCTGGAGCATTCCCTGCTCAAGGCATAAATACCCAGGCGAAGCTGGGTTATCGGCTAGTAAGCTATAAGAATTTTTATAGAATTAGCTAAAATGTCTCTATGCAAGTTTACACGTCCCTAATGGAATTTACTTGAAATTTGGATTGGTTGGGTAAAATACATTACCAAAGCCTGAAATTTATTGTGTATTAGAAAAAAATGTCATTGTAATTTGTAGAAAGCATAAAGGATGGTTTTGTATAATATAAGGATCACTGAGGGAAACTATATACTTGCATACATGTACATGAATGTGCAATCTGTTAAGGTCAATCTGTTAAGGTAAAAGACCTAGATCATACTGTTGGGATGCAACAAATTTGACATTACATAAATGAGCAGTGTTTTACTTTCACCTGGAGAATTAATGAATAATTATTCAGTTCATAGGAAATTTCAAAATCAATTAAAACAACATTTTTTTTCCATCTCCAATCTGGCTCCCTCCACATATTTTAGGATTAAAATTTTCAGAATTGCTATTTGTTGGTCAAACTGATGGGCACCAAGTTAGGGAAACTATTCTAAGTGTGCACGCATGCACATACATACACACACAAAACATTGACTATGTTCCCTACTTATTTAATCCACTATGTTTTATTCACATAGCATTGATCTGTTTCATTTTTTGATCATGCTAGCACAATCTGACAGAGAGAGAGAAGGAATATACAATAATAATATACAGCATTCGGGCAGAAAAGTACCACAATTTGATATTTCAAAAAATGCAATTTATCTCTAAATAAAGTTGATTTAGATTCAGTGCAATCCTCTATATGTCTTTAAAAGAAAAAGAAAAAAATTTCCCTGACCTGTTCTCACATCATGCCTAATTGGGTCAATGGTATAATTAATGCACTATGGGATCAACAAAAATTGGTTAATTGACTTGGTGAAGTAATTCAAAGAGATTGCACCTACTTCAGAACAGACCTAGGCATGCACAGAGTAAAATTAACTTGACCCAGAAAGCCTGGTTGTGGGAACAATTAATCCCAGTTGCCTGTTTTGAATTCTTAGTCTTCTGAGTAAAAGAAAAGGAGTTGCTAAAATATAAAGCTGCCCTTTAAAGAACCCACTTTCAAGGCTTGGAAACAAGGACTGGCTACACAGCTCAAGTCAAGCCTCCTGATGTTGCCTGATCAATGAGAAGGGATCAGTGTAGAAAGCAGGTAAAGCAACTGTTGACCCAATTAGGGTGATTTTTATTGGTATCATTGTATCACATAAATATGCAAATGCCTCATTTATGTGTCTGAGTCATAATTCTGACACAGTGTATCTTTGTGTGATTTCATTATTGCACATTTTGGTATCCTCAGAGTTTACTGTCTACGTGGATGAGAGCCAGGTCAGAATGTTTTGAAATTCTGAAAAAAACCATAATTGAGTTGTTATAAAAAAAAGGCAAAATGGCATAAAATCTTGATTTGCATCCTACCATCTCACTACTCTGAGCTCTCTAAAGTCAATGTGTGAGCATCATGGTTGCAGTTGGGAATAAAATGGAAATCTTATTTTTTCCACGTAGACATGCTAGTCATTTTTGTAATGAGCACTTTTAATAAAATCCATCTATTAGACAATCAACAGCTAGTAAGTGATAGGTCATAGCATAGGCTATACCAGGGGTGTCAAACTCGCATCGTCAAGGTGACGTCACGTGATATATTGCAACTTTTTCCCCCTTCGCTAAACCGGGCATGGGCATGGCCAGTGGGTGACGCATCCGGGCCTCAAGTTTGACAGCCCTGGGCTATACAAAATACAAAAGATGCATTATTAAAGGAGTCCTTTCTTATAAAAAATAAAATGTTGGAAGATCCAAAAAAAATGGCTTTAACTAGAATAAAAATCACTTTAAAACTCCAGTTTAAAAACTAAACTTCAGTTTAAAAATTGAAGATTTAGGAAAATTCCATTATTGTTGTAAACACTATGAGCGTGAAAGGAGTGAGACCGGGAACACCTACTATTATGAAAGCTGCCATGTGCAATTTTCATCTGATAGGCAAACAATGCAAAGAATCATAATTAAATTGTCAGAAGATGTATTGTGGTGGGCATCAAGTTGACCATAGCAAAGCAGGCTTAACATTTCATGCTGTTCATGTCTTAATATTAATCCCTAAAGTCTTCATCAGTGTTGCTGTGATAGAAATGTGTCTCATTACTTTATGGTTTTCTCTCTTTGTACTGATCAGAAGAAAAGCAACATATTTTTGCCTCAAATCATGTCCCAGGGTCATGGATTCATCCATGTACCACATGCTCATTATTAATTTTGCAAATGACTTTGTTAATTCTATGAAGATCTAGCAGATACACTGTAAGAAGATACTTACTGAATTTTCTTATTTATCCTTTTCTAATTTCCACATAGTATTAAACCTTTCTGTTGAGGTAGGCCATGAGATGGCACTTAGGGTTCACTTCACAAATAATGTCAGAATCTAGACTTTTCAATTTCAACTCCACCACCTTAACCACTATGTCTTTTTTCAGACACATATTGTGTCCCTTCTTCTCTTCTTCTGTCCTGCCTCCTTTTTTTCCTTCCCTCCCCCCTCTCTTAGCAAAATGTTTACAAAACTTTTAACATTTCTTGAACTTTACAGCTTAACATTATCATCATTTATTGTGACTTTTCCTTAGTTTAAAACAACAATAAAGACTCAGGTATATAACATTTAAGAGTGCAAACTACTAAGCAGAGTTTTGAATTCTTTTAGGAAACTATTCCATAATTGCCTCAAATCAGCCTTTTCCAATGTTATATGCTCTAGTTAACTCTGGTTGGCACCAGGTTGTAAAAGATTGGCTTAAATCTTACCTGTCTTTCCATGAATAGAATTATATGTAGATCTGAAAGATTTTTGCATGCTTAACGTGTGCTTTTCAGAAAATTCTGCCAGCTAGTCCTTTTCTTATGATGGAAAAAGCCACCAGGAGGAAACCAATTGAATCTAATCAATAAATCTGCTACTTAAAGCAAATTCTGTATCTGGTATACTTTTTTTTGTGAAAATAGAAAAAACATCAGGGTGAACAGTGGTGGTATCAGATCTTCTAGTTTCCTTCCCCTGTAACATTGCCTATGTCTTCTCCATTCTGTAACCAGTATTACATATAAAATATAAAGGTGAAATGACCTCAATCTGTTGTTAATTATACATGATAAAGAAAACTTGTCCTTACATAAACTGATATTTAGACTGACATCATAAAACAGATGTCCATATCAGAAAGAGATTTGTATGGAGATTTTGTTGTAGACTTTCTATTATAAAAACCATATGAAAAGGAAATTATTCATCTGTGTGATCCACAGGAGAGATATCTTATACAACAAATTGCTCATATGGTTAGGAGATCACACAGTTTGGGGGCCAGTATAATGAAAGAATATATCATAATTGTTCGATTTAGGGTTTTTTTAATCGTAGCTTAACTATTTATTTTGAAATGGTTCATGTTCCTCTAGTGATTTTCTCTATTTAATTATTTCCAAATCGCAGGAGGGTAAATTGCATGCTGTTCCGAAATTAGTACTGTAACTCTTTTAATTGTGATTTTCTATGGATTACAGCAGGTAGAAAATAATTAAAGTTTACTGTGCCTAAATAGTACAATTTTCTGTTCCTGTTGGTGGTGATGTTAACAGGTGGGCTTACTGTGTACAGTATATCTGGCAGTCTTGTGTTATCTCTGAAAAACAAAATAAAATAAGGGGAATATCGGCTAATGCTTCCTTAGTATCCATATATTTCTTCAAAGCACTGGCATCAGTTCCTTGCACCTAACATGCTCTTTCTACCTCCAAGATATATAATTTTCTAATAAACTTTATAACAATATGGAAGCAACACACCAAAATTTTTGAAACTGTAAAAGTACAGTTCATCTGTAATGTGATTTGAAAAATATTTTGAGTTTCAAATGTTTCTTTGGTTGTTTCAAACAGCTTTCCATCAAGTTGTGAGCCCTGTGACTAGCCTGTTTTTTGGTTTATGCCTCTCCCCTACAAACACTTTCCCCCCAGTGTAAAAGCAGGAACATTCCTGCTACTATTGGCTTACACTGGGTGAGTTGAGAAATGAGTACTGGAAAAAGCAGCAGTTATTTAAGGACATGTCTTAGGTCCTGAATAACCATTTTAGTTTCTGCTACTGGAGAGAAAGGACCAAAACTGAATGAAATTGACTGTGACTGAACTATTACTGATACCAGAGTTTTACTTCATCTATTTGGTAGCTTTCTTCAGGAAATTCCCTCATTCCCTAAGGTCATTTTAGGAGGGTGGTTACATGTGTGTGTTTTAGTTTTAGTTTTAACACAGTGCAGTGACTGGTTCTCAATTAGAAAGCACACACAAACAGACAGTCCTCCTTCTCTATTTCATTTCATTTTATCACTTTTAAAACAAACAGAACATTTTTCCTTTCCACTAAACAAAAATCTCCCCGACTCAGAAATAGGCTTTCTTGCTTATCTGGGAAGATTTATTCTTTCCAACATCTGTTTGTACTCCTTCTAAAAGGCTGCACATATACATATTAATTGAACCCTTTTGTTTTAAATCAGAGCTTGTCTTTATGAATCCTTTTCTAGTTAGATAGCAAACCGGGGAAAGTATGTAGCATGCTGTGATACCACCAATTGAAAGGATTGTGCAGCAGTTTTAAGATATTGCTGACAGATGTTCTGTTTGTGTTCCTCTGGCCCTAAAGCATCATTGAGAGATCAAATCTGAAGCACCCCCACTAACCTATGGGTTGTCATTCTCAGTAAGACAGAACTTGGTGCAGGCCAAGTACAAGCAAAATATGTCATAGTGCTTATCATGGGTCCAGGCAGTCCATTTCTTTCTGTTAACAATCTGGAGCTGAAAATCAAGAGATAGGGGATATATCTCTACCTAAACCCAACTCCATAATTGATGCTTCTAGCAGCCCCAACACAGAAGTGGACACATCATAGCCCAGAGGCAATGTAATGTGATATTATTTCAACTTTGGAAACTTATGCTATGTTATTCACTCCTATTTCAACAAAGGCAAGGACCATAACAGAAAACTTTTAACATTAGGGATGTTTAAATATTCCATATGCATTTCCAATCATTCTTGCCATAGTAGATGAACACATCTCTGCAACTTTCTGCAGAAAAAATGCCCTCTGTATGATGCAGGGAACAAGCACAAGAACTGCTTTGGAAAATGCAAACGTGCACTTCACCTCATAGTGTGGTTAAGTTTGAGATGGTGTTTGTGCAGCTTTTAGAATTGACAGTGAAAATATCAGGTGGTAAATAGCTTTTGACTTTTAGGATCAGCAGTCAAGAAACAAGCAATCAAGAAATAAGCTGCAGACTAGAACTTGGTAGAGCAGTCATGAAGGTGTTGGAAAAGATATTCAGATACTGTGATGTGTCTATACAAAGATGGGAAAAATGCAAACAATGTATTATTCCCATCTTCCATGTGAGACCCTATGGAAGTAAAAGGTGTATTGTGAAAAAAGCAGGATCGAAAGAGTATGCTGATGCTTTTGATATTGCAGAAGACACATCAGAATATCACAGACAGTGAAAAATACATACAAATTAATCCAGAGCTCTCAGTCAAGGCAGAAATTATCAGGCTCAAATCATGTGAAGACCAAGCTCTCTGGAAAATATTCTGATCCTGGGATAAATGAAAGAGAAGAGAACAATCAGCAGCAAGGTGGATGGATTCACAGTGGCAATTGGTGCACCATTGAAAGGAAGGAAAAGATCAGAGATAGATTGTCATGGAGAAAGTCTATCCATGAACTATAGTTTACTGAGAGTCAATGCCAATTTGATGGCAAATAATCAATCTAATTATGAGGCTTACATTGCCTTCATCACACAATGGTCAGAATGGGTCAAGACTGAGAAATACGTGCTTCTGTAGCTGCTTGGATACACATTAGCCTGTCCATTTTGAGCGTGGCAGAAAGCTGCTTCTCAGGACATTCAACTTCCACCTTTGGTTAATGGTCATGGTTTGCCAATATCAGTGCGTTGTTTTGAAATTCAGCTAACAATGCCATAAGCAAGAGATAGGGATGGAAAAGAGTGTAAAAAATTATCTCAATATATACCATAGTCCCACCAGCGTTGTTACATACAAAAGTGTCATTAAGCTTATTGGATATTTGCATCGGAATGTGAAGAGGAGATGGCTTAATTGTTTCTATTTTTTAATTTTATTTTAAAAATAAAATGTTGCTCAGTTTTTCTGTAGTCTGGGTAGTAGATGGAAGTGAGCAAAGGCTGTCACCCCATCTAATTTATCACCATTAGATCAGGGAGTACTAGTGGGTAGAAGATTAGTACAATTTACCTTTCACTAAAAGTTATAATTGAAGTTACAGAGAACCCATCTTATATCCTGAAAGCCACTGATTCAGTCTCTGGCAATTTCAGATAGATCTGAAAAAGATCTTTGCCTAAAAACCTGGAAATCTACTGCCATTGTAGATAGTGAAAATGAGTTAGATTGTTAGTTAGATAAATTTCCTACATTTCTATACCAGGTAAACTATCTTAATTATTGCTGCTTATACTTCTCAATTAGGCTCTCACAAGTGTGTGTGTGTGTGTGTGTGTGTATACACAATATAATACACATGCACAAACACACATTTCTAATTGCAATAATTGTCAGAACAGTAGCTGCTTATATTGATTCCTTGAAGCCAAAGCCATAAAGAAAGATTTAATGAGGCAAGACAAAAGGCACAGGATGATTCCGATTTGTATCCCATCATGCAGCCCATGGGAACTCAAAGCAGTTAACAACCATACAGACCATTAAAATCAAAGGAGCACAAATTGAAAACATCTGACCAAAAAGAAAGGCCTTTCCTAAAAGCAGGGGAGGGGGGACGTGGGAGAGAGCAGGACTCCTGAGAAAATGTATTTCATGGTTTGGTCTGTCACTCCCCTCCCCATCATGCATTATATAGTTTCTGAGGTACCATGAAATTGTTAGGAAAACCTTCACGCAGACCAGAGAAATCATCCTTATTAACAAACGATACAGGGGAGAGAATTCTAAGGATGAATGTATCTGGAGGGTCTTAATTGTGAAGCCGTGGAGTTTTATGAAGAATAAAAAAGACTGCTGCCTCCTGGAAACTGGTATTCACATTCAAATTAAAATTGTACATGAAAGATGTTTAACTGGTAAAGAAAGAATCAATTTAATACATTTGATGTGTCGTAACTGTATCATTCTGTCCAAATTTCATAGAGCAGCCTTAGAACACAAGTTTTTTTTTTTTTCAGGTGGTGTTATAGCAATAGTAATTAGACTTGTCCCAGCTTCCGCAAACCTAGCAGTTTTAAAGCATGTAAAAATGCAAGTAGAAAAATAGGGACCACCTTTGGTGGAAAGATAACAGCGTTCCATGCACCATGCCGGCCACATGACCATGGAGACGTCTTTGGACAGCGCTGGCTCTTCGGCTTTGAAACGGAGATGAGCACCG
>JANHJO010004597.1:7460-18885 GCA_032468235.1 Pseudoxyrhopus heterurus | reverse complement strand
TTGCAGGCAGCTGGGAGCTGAATACTTAATTACAAAGTACAGCGTTACTTAACCTGCTGAGCCACCGAGGCCCTTATCATGAGTCATGTGGAGTAGGATTGAAAATTGCATCCAGAAATGGTCAAAAGACCATCCAGGGAAGTCTATTCCACAGCAGAAAGAAGCTGATGGCTGAGCCCTTCAATTCATTTACAGAATAGTAGCCAATGTCTTATCAGGTCCACTATCTCTTCCTTATCACGTCCACTATCTCTTCCCATTTCAGTTTTGGTCTCCTAACATTCTGGTGTGTGATAGCACCTTGAAGAAAGGTTGAACCCTGAGATTCCTCTCTATGACGATGGGGAAAAAAAGGAGGAGGAATGTAACAAGAGATGAAGACAAAAAGAGAGAGAAGGTTTTGCAAGAGGAAGAAATAAATAAAAACAGCGAATCAACAATTTGCTTCTTCTTGTTGCCTTTGGCCATACCCACTAAAGATAGATAGGGAAATGAGTGTGCCTCTCAAACCACAAAAGTTATATCACTCTCAAAATTCCCCAAACAATACCTTAAGTGTATGTGTAAATGAATATATTTCTTTAGGTGTAACTCAGGATTTACCGGATTTTATTAATTCACATAGCAATCTCTACGTATTCTTCAGATCCAAAGATTTTACATGGCCTTTGAGTGATGCGTTCCTTGTTTCTGATCCACTTAATGCTATTTTTATTTTTATTCATTCATTCATTTAAGAAGAAAGTCATCAGATTATGTTTTTCTCAGGAAGAAAATAGTCAGGGATAACTGTGCTTTGATGTGTCACCTTTTTTTAAAAAAATCTAAAGCAGCTGCCCAGGCAGGAAACTGTTGCATGTGTGAAATAGGATGAATGGGGTATGATTAGGGATGAATCTACCCTGGATTTCTTTCAAAGTGAGATGCCATGATTTGCCAAATTGGACTCCTCAATGACAGGACAGTAACAATGGATTGATATTGCTGTCATCATTCAAAGCATTTATGGAAGACTGTGCAAAAAAAGAACATTGGCTTCATAATATTGCCAAAAGGAAAATGAGATATTAATATTTCTGTAGAAAAGAATTTTGCATGGGACTCATTTTGGAAGCTATTTTAGAAATGTAGATTGCATATTCAAAATCTGGACAACGGGTGCCCGGAATTTGAGGGTGTCTTCCTTAAAAATAAAATTGTGTAATTTGGCAGGCCAGATTGAAGTTTGTGCCCAGATGGCAGCTCCATGGAATGAATGGAACTGATCCTAGCATTTTGGGTGAAGGGTGAATGGCATTTTAATTCTTCCTACCTTTTCCCCAAAGTACCTTGCCAGCTGCTTTTGAGCCTTGTAAGAGAAAATAAAATGTAGTCATATTTTTATCCCTTAATGTATAAAATACAACTTGGGGAGACAAACAGAATACAGAAAAACAGAGCTGGAAGTTACTTTGGAGATCTTCTAGTTCAGTGTTGGCGAATCTTTTTGGCACCAAGTGCTGAAACGGGATGAGGAAACCGGAAGAGCAGCTCTCCAGTGTGCATGTGCGCATGGCCACCTGGTCTTCCAGTTTTGAGCATGCATGCACATGCGAAGACCAACTGGCCAGCATGCATGTGCACGCCGGAAACTGGAAGCTCAGCTTCCTGGCATGCACATGCACAGGGGGGAGATGCTCTTCCAGTTTCCGGTGCTCCCATGCATGTAAAGACCAGCTGGCTGGCACAGATGCGCATGCCGGAACCTGGAAGAGCAACGGGTGATGGCTGGCGTGCCTGGAGAGATGCCTCTCCATGCCACTTCTGGCATGCATGCCATAGGTTCACCATCACGGTTCTAGTCCAACACCCTGCTCAATTAAAGACCCTTTAATTGATAATGTGTTGATTATCATCTTTAAAGCCTACATGGCTCAGGGCCAGGCTATCTTTGAGACCGCCTTCTACCCATATGCCTCCCATCGCCCGGTTAGATCTCACAGAGTTGGTCTCCTTCGAGTCCCATCAGCCAAACAATGTCGGCTGGCGGGCCCACGAGGGAGAGCCTTCTCTGTGATGGCTCTGACTCTGTGGAACCAACTTCTCCCAGAGATTAGGACATCCCCAGCCTGGTCGTCTTTTGGAAAGTTTTGAAGATCTGGCTGTGCCAACAGGCTTGGGGGTGATATGCATTTTATGATTGTATGTTTTAGAACTTTTTAATGTTTTTATTCTACCTTGTATTTTTTATTGTTGTGAGTCGCCCGGAGTCCTTCGGGAGCGGGCGGCATACAAATTAATTAATTAATTAAATAAATAAATAAATTGTTAAGTGAACTACTGTAGTTGTTAAATTAGTCAAACTGTTGTTAAGTGAATCTGGTTTCCCCATTGATTTTGCTTGTTAGAAGATCATAAAAGGGGATCACATGACCCTCGGACACTGCAACCATCATAAATATGAGTCAATTGCCAAGTGTCTGAATTTTGATCACACGACCATGGGGGATGGTGTAGCGGTTGTAATGATAAAAACTTTTCAGTGCCTTTGTAACTTTGAATGGTCACTAAACAAGCTGTTTTAAGTTGAGGACTACCAATAATGGAGAGCTGAATTCTGAATTACCTGAAAAATATTTAAATATTTTATGTGCTTCCACCGGGTGTCTGTGTTTTTTGTTAATAGTGTTGCAAAGACTTTATAATCAAAACTTGAAGACTGTATGATCAGACTACTCCATTTTAGGCCAGAAATATTGAAAGATTGATCTTCTACAAACATGTAACATTGTTCAGTTCAGGTAATATTCCAAACAAAGGACTTAAGCTTTAAGGGCTTCTCTTATTGCAGGCTTCTTGTGGTGCTCCATAACAGTCTAAGTTTGGCACCCTGAAGTGTTTTGCTCTATGGGGTGTATTTTTCAAAATTCATTTCAATGAGCCATCCAATTTTTAGTTTTCAAACTTGCCTAGGATTATTTGCAAGGAGGAAAGGAGGATCAATTAAGTGTGTAAGAGAAAAATGTGACCACCTACTGTTTAATGTAATTGGAGTGTTCCTTCCTCCCTTTGGCCACCTATAAAGAGGTTCATAAGCACACATCTAAACAATAGGTGGGAACAGCATTGCTTTGTATAGTTGTTACAAAAGCCTTAAGAAAACCCTGCTGAAACAGATAAACAACCGTCCAGTCCAGCACTCACGGTCATGCAGTGACCAGCTGGTCCATTTAGGATGGCTATAATAAACATGAGCAGAAGGTTGACAGCCTTCCTTCATGGTTGTTCTCTATTAGCAAATATTTTAGGCATGACATCGTATTTTGGAGGTAGCAAATAGCCCTCAACCCTAATAACCATTGTTTTCTTCCTTCAATAGCTATCTAATTTCGTGACTATCCCCACATTCAGGTCTTGATAGAATGTTTTCAGTGGTGCCTGTGATATAGTAAAATGTACTGGACTGAATGAAAATGTGACTTTGTCATAGTGGAATGTGCTTCAAATTGTGAAGTAGGTTGTTTAATTTCTACCCTTTTCTCATTTACTGGAACCTTGTTTTGCCTTACCATGTTTTGATCAAAACATAATTTCCAGTGCTTAGAAGTAGCTTTTCTTTATGTGCAGTGCTTCCGAGCACAGATAAGCAAATGTTTTCGTCAGTGAGCACATTTCGATTTTTGAAAGTGAATTATGGGCACAATCACAAAATGGCCGGTTTGGGCAAGTACACACCTGTTGCCCAGTGCTAGGATAACTGAAATTAACTATAAACCAGTTGCTTAATTTCTAATAAGGTCGCTCTTTTGGGCTCCCAGCTGGGCTTATTTTCTTCATCGCAATTTATTCTTACTTTATTCTCTGTAAAGGTAAGCACTATCCCAAAGCATTGGATTGAAGCTGTATTATTTTTAATTTGTTGAAAATGTTTGTGGGTCTTATGTAAGATCCCAGGGCATTATTATGATGGAGAGCCATAGCTATATATGTACCAGTTGACTGTTGCACTAAGCCATTATTTCTTTAATCATGGTTTGAATAAATTGCACTAAACCATAAACTATAGCTTTAGTGTTGTGATTAAAGGCATCAGGATAGGAACGAGCAAACTAGGAGCTCTAGTCTTGCTTTAGGGACAAAGCCACCCATTCTCAGCATTAGGAAAGAGGCAGTGCTAAAGAGTTCCAAAATTCCATCCAGGCAATTGCCAGGAATCAAAACTGACTTAAAACCATAGACAGACAGATACTATAGTTAAACATTACAATGTCAGGATTCATTTAACACATTAAACCAAAATTAACCAAATCATTTTGACTGACTGCTATAAATAAAGTCTATATATAAATGTTGCCTAGATAAGGTAGATATATTCATCAATAAATATTCTCAGCATCATGTTTAAGATATGGAATTGATACAGAATAGCATAATAATTGCCTGTATGCTCAGATTTTGGTGACCATGGCATATCATGTTGTTAAAGTTACAAGACTGCCCAATACTGGTGCAGTAGGATTTTCTAGATAATGCATGATGCACACTGAATAACTGAAATGTATTATACAGAGGCTTCTGGAGACTGTGGGAAATCCTGAAGAATTTAAGCTTATAACTTTTGGTTCAAAGGTTCAGTTGGATTTCATTTCATGTGCAAAATGTAGAGTTTGTCTTTCTCTCATATCAAATCTGCATGGAGAGCAAAAACTAAAAGGCTAAAAGGAACTTAATACAGGGTTCTTTCATGCAGAGCACATGCTTGCTCTGCTGATGGAGAATAAATTAGAACTTTGTTAGCTGAAACAGCATTTTTTAGCAATTAAAGCGCTATATGATGTTTTTTCATCCCTTTGAAATTAAATGAGCAACTTTCATATGCAAAATTGTCTTGGGAAACTATTATTTTCCAAAACTGTGTGATGCTAAATCCCTTCTGTGATGTGCACTGATTTATTTTGTAACTGCTGTACATAAATTCTGAAACTATGGAGTGTTAACAAAGAATGGTTTACAACTAAAATGAGGATTTCTAAGCAACTTAGAGAAATATGAAAAAAAAAAATCATTCCAACCAACAGATCCATAATTGGCTTTAAAATGTTTGGCATTTCCCCCCCTGAAACTTCATTACTTTATTCAACATTTCCCAGTTTACCTGAAGTGAGTAGCAATTGCATTGAAGTGCAATTACACACTGCAGTGTGTGTAAAATATCATTTTTGTGTGTGTAGGGAATGTGTTTTCTGTTGCAATTTAAATCCTACATTAATTTATCCTCTATGTGTATCTCATAAATAACCTGCAGTTCATGAAATCTTATGACTTCTTAATAAAAGTGGTCTGTTGGAAAAGGTTCTACCAGATTCCTTCTGATTTTTTGTATTCATAGACTAACACAGTTCTCCCTCCACAATGTCTACAGTTCTTGTAGGTATATCAAAAAAATTAAGGTTTACATTTTTTATTTCTTTTCCTCTTTCACCTTACCCAGATTAGACAGTTCAGAAACTGTCGGTATTCTTGTTAAAATATAAAACAGTTCCTTTTCAAAAAGGGCTTTTTTTTGCTATAATCTTCTTAAATTTTGTTTATGAACAAGCCTAATTCTATGGAAATACCAGTTTACTTTGTTTCCATATTGCGCTTTATGTCAAAAAAGAGGTATAATTAGCAATTTCTATAGCATGCAGCACAAGGCCTGTAGTAAAACCCAAAAGGATTGTGGAAGTGGAGAAGAACATCAAAAATGTCTGGAGAACAGTTTGTTCAAATTCTTCTTCATGGAGGCTCAGCATTTTCAGTGCATTATGCTCTCTTATCACAGATTTTGCAAAAAGAAAAATGCACTGTATGCATACTATTTTCAGATGTTGTTGTCTTGGACAAGATGGATAACTAGGGCATAGGATTGTGTTTATTTTAAACTTTTTTTCTAAATAGATATTTTTGAATGAAGAGATAGCAAAGGGATAAAGATCTGAGACCACAGATTGCTGTTCACATTTTCAGATAATTGTTGGTGCAAAATATAGTCTTCTGAAATGAAGAACTTCTGTAGGAGGAACTCTGCAAACATATAAACCTTCCATCCCCACTTTATTATCTTGGTCCGCTGACTAGTAGCAATTATAAGTTTGCATCCCAAAAGTAGTAATTGGGTATCTAAAAGCTGCTGGTCATTACAGTTAAATGTAACCATATTAGAACCAGCTGTTGAAAATAAAACCAAACTTCTTAATTTATAAAGAAATTATACTAATAGGAATGTAGCAGCAGACAGATGTTATTTTAAAAGCTTAATTCTTTATTCTAAAGCATAACTGATATTTTAAAATTGTGAATGGAAAGAGAGCTGAATCCATTATAATTATTGCAACATGGTCTCTATGGTATTACAGAAAATTGATACACAGAAACAAAAACATCTTGTCAGCAATTCTTGAAAATGCAGAGAAAAGTTAAAATGTTCCTTGGTGCATCCTAGTCTTCATTTAATCAGATGGGCTTTCCTATATAGATTTTGCATTCCACCAAGATGCAGTTTGTCAGAGACTTGAGCCATGCTCTTCATTTTGAGGAGAAAGTTGGCTTTCTCCTCATGAGTAGTTTTCATGATCCAGCTACAGAAAATCAGCAAGATACCAATAATACTTAGACTTATATACTGCTCCATACTGCTTTTCAGCACTCCCTGAGCAGTTTACAAATGTCATCATATTGCCCCCAACAATCTGGGAAGGATGGAAGGCTGAGTCAAACTTGAGCTAATCAGGATTGAACTCCTGGCTAGGGGCAGAGTTAGCCTGCAATACTGAATTATAACCTCTACGCCACCATAGCTCATAACAAGATGTTTAAAGTGTCTCAGAAAAAGTTCACACTTACACCTTTGTTAGTTGTGAAGTCGTGTCCGACCTATCGCAACCCCATGGATAACGTTCCTCCAGGCCTTCCTGTCCTCTACCATCCCCTGTAGTCCATTTAAGCTCGCACCGACTGCTTCAGTGACTCTAGCCACCTCATTCTCTGTCATCCCCTTCTTCTTTTGCTCTCAATCGCTCCCAGCATTAGGCTCTTCTCCAGTGAGTCCTTCCTTCTCATGAGGTGGCCAAAGTATTTGAGTTTCATCTTCAGGATCTGGCCTTCTAAAGAGCAGTCAGGGTTGATCTCCTCTAGGACTGACCGGTTTGACCGCCTTGCAGTCCAAGGGACTCGCAAGAGTCTTCTCCAGCACCAGAGTTCAAAAGCCTCAATTCTTTAACGCTCAGCCTTCCTTATGGTCCAACTTTCACAGCCATACATTGCAACTGAGAAAACCAGAGCCTTGACTAGATGCACTTTTGTTGGCAGGATGATGTCTCTGCTTTTTAGGATGCTGTCTAGGTTTGCCATAGCTTTCCTCCATTACTAAATATTACATAGAGTAAGGGGCACCTTTGTAGATAATTTAATTAAGGCCAACACTGAAGTATTACAGTTGGTTATCCAACATCTCTTGTAAACTTTCACCAAAATGCCATCCCAGATATTTCCACAGTTCAGCTCCTATCATTAAGAAGTTCTTTCTAATATTCAGGGGAAATTTATCCCCGCCATCTGTAATTTAGGCCTTTAAATTTAATTCTGTCTTCAGGAACAGCAGATAATATAGAAAATTAATTATCTTTCATATGACAAGCTATTGAGCAATGGAGGAGAGCTATCATGTCTCTCCTCATGTTTCCTTCCCCAGCCTAAATCTAGCCAGCCGTTTTAACCTTTGCCCAGGGACCCTTTGCCAAACCTCTTAGTATCTTTATTGTCCTCTGGAACCATTCAATTTTGCCTATATTTTTTCTTGAATTGGGGCCTTCTGAATTGGAAATGTTTCAATCAATCTCATCTACTGATCTGACTAGTACAGCAGAAAGTGAAACTCTTGTCTCTGTAGCAAGTGGTTTACAAAATTGTATTTCAGATTTCCATCTTGAGAGTTAATACCTCTCATGGGGAAATGTTAATATTTCCATATTCCACGTATAAACTCACTGCACCTGACCCCCACACTTTCCAAAACAAATTCATCCGACCCTACCCTATCCCACAATTTAAAAATATATTCCAAAGCTTAATTATTTTAAACAATGTTTGACTTACAAAAACACTGACAAAAAAGAAAACAGAGAAAAAATCAAAGAAGCACACAAAGATATTAAACTTACTTGAACTGTTGAGAAGCTAGAAATATCTGACTTGACTCTAGTGCTTGCGGATATGGATCTTGGAATTATTGCTGCATTTCCTGCCTACTTGGGGCCCAAGTATTAATTTTGCATAATGCCTCTTAGTCTGTGAAATCATATTTTAATGACTGTGGAGTTACATCATGCATTAACAGAGCCTGCAGTGCTTTATTTTTAAACGAGCAAAGAACAAAGAGCTTGTTCATACATGATAGTTTAGGCCTTGGGCAGCAGGCTACACTTCCCAAATTATTTATAAGATGTTCAGCTAGTTCACTGTCTTAACACTGTCTTAAGGGCCTTGGTGGCTCAGCGGATAGAGAAGCTTGTAATTAGCTGCTAGCTGCCTGCAATTTAGCAAGTTCAAATCCCACCAGGCTCGACTCAGCCTCCCATCCTTCTGAGGTCAGTAAAATGAGAACCCAGATTGTTGGGGGCAATATGCTGACATTGTAAATCGCTTAGAGAGGGTTTCAAGCCCTGATAGGCGGTATATAAATACAGTGCTATTACTATTGCTATTGCACACATCCATGCAGCAATCACTTAGTTCGCCCTGCTGCACTCTGTAGCAACCAGTGTTCGCTACAGCAAGCTTGTGCTGTGGTAGCCACTCCTCCGTCCAGCCACACTCTTCACTGTTTCCAGGGCAGCCCCATGGGCCAGATTTAAGCACCCGGCAGGCCGGATCCGGCCCCCGGACCTTGAGTTTGACATCCTTGCTATAAGAATTTACCTCGGCCTTTGAATTAGAGCTACCAAGGGCTGAACTCATGTCATTGGTGGCTATGTTAACAGAGTAGAAATGCAATTTGCAGTGAGACCATATAATATGTTGCAATACTGTATATACAGCCTAACAGAAAGACGAGAAAATATATGACCCAGCTACAAAGCAATTTAAATTCCCTCAACTAGCTGGTGCTCAACAGTGTATGTCCATGATTTTTCATTTCTATGATCTCTTGTGAGATTTCTTAAAAGATTACCAAAACCTCATGAGATCTCTCTAAAACTCCACAAGCAGTGAGTGATCTTGCATGAATTCCTATGAGGTTACTCATTTCACATGATGATTTCCTTGTGAATCATATAAATTTACAGATGAAATTGTCACAATTTTGTGAGATTCTGTTTATGTGTTTATTTGTTGTTGATGTTCTGTAGCTTAGAAGAGATTGCCACTCCAGCCTGTAATATTTGTGGTGTAATACAAGCTGCCCACTTCATCTCCCACCCCTTTCTCTCACATGCACACATATTATGTATATTTATATATACACTCACACATCTCCCCTACAATTTAAATTTTCTTCTAATACAATATAAAATTTTCTAGAACAGAAGTATTTCCTTTTATAAACAACTGCTTTTTTTCCCTTTTAATTCTCATCAGCACCAAGTCCTGAAAATTAAAATCAGATTATTTTTAGTTTAGATCATTGCAACAGGCTAAAATTTGATAATAGATAAAAGGAGTCATGGGCAGATGTTAAAATACTCAGCAGTGTTTATTTATCTCCTGGTGCCTGCCATATTTCTGTGACATGCAAGAAACGCCTTTTATAAAGGATTATAAAAATGAGGCATTGAGCCCACAAGTCATAGCAACCAAACACAACCTTCCAATTACATGAAAAATGACCGTAATAATCTCTTGCTGCAATTGCTATCTGTTGGCAATAAGCTTGATCAGTTTGCAAGAGATTTCCAAAGAGTCCCTGTGTTAAACAAACACTTTAAAAAAGGAAAAGAAAAGAAACTGTCCATTTTCTTTGTGAACAAGCCTGCAGTCACAATATAAAAATGAATGCGGTCACTTAAAAAAAATGGTGTCCTGAAGGGAAGCTTACTAATGTGTGTAAAGTAGCTATTATGAACATGTTTAGCCTTTTGAATGTATTTCAGACAGTGGTTGCTGTGCCAAAGTTTGCAGCCAAAAATTCTCTAAGCAGATTTGTCAGAGGCTGAAACCATAATCTGTCAAACAGACATTGGCATAGAGATTAAAGATCAAGAGAATTATATAGGTTTTGTTACCATATGGCAAGATTGAGTGAATTTTGTGTTGTTTTGCTAATTTTTTTATAAGTGCATTTTATATTGGCAGTATCTCTGCTATTAAAAGTTTTTTCTCTCACCTTCTCTAAAGCACTGGAATTTCCTATCACACACAATGGGAAATAACAGAATGTCTGTAGCTGTTTCATCCTCTTCATTCTGTTGTAATGGTTGGAGCAGCAATCCAAAATGTCACACCAGCACAACAACCCTTCATAGAATGTCTATGGAGATTCTCAGTCATCCAGGTCATGGTTTTCCCAAAGGTGCTTTTTTTTCAAGGGGCAACTGAACTTTCTGGTTTTTCTTTGAAGACATTTCTCATTCATTCTTCTTGGATGAGGAGCAAAACGTCTTCAAAGAAAAACCAGAAAGTCTAGTTGCCTCTTGAAAAGAAGCACCTTTGGGACACCCTTCATAGAAGCTCTCCAAAGGGAAAAATGAATGATAGGTTGATGTTTAAAATTGTAAAATCATCTTAAGAGTATGCTTTCTCTTGAATTTCCTTAACTATTCCAATGTTGTTGTTTTTGTAGAGTAGGGGTGAGCAAAGGTTTTGTGACTGGGCATGGCATTATGCTTGTGGGCAGCTATCATTTTGTCTGGTCTTTTATTTTGTTTTTGGTACCAGTTGTGCTTATATTATGCTTGTTTGACAATGTTTGTGTATTTGATGCGACACCATCTCTTTCATTCCCTATCTGTAGGAACCATCAATTCCTAATTTCACCTTATTCACGACTACTGTGATATTATTCTTATATATTTTCGATAATCAGTGGCACCTTAGGACTATTATACACATTTCCCCAATCCAGTTTCTTCAAATTCCTTCCACATTCTTTCTCTCAATCCACTTCATTACAGATCCATAATGTAACAGTCAGGTTCTCAGATGCAGATCTGCTGATGAATTTACAATTCAGCTAACAGTCATTGGGAGACATCGTAGGACAGTGGTGTCAAACCTTTTCGGTGTCCAGTGCCAAAAGCGTGTGCATGCATGTGTGCTCATGCCTGCAACATGCATGCGTGATCTCCTCCACCCCCTGCGCATGCGTGCATAATCTCCCCCACCCCCTGTGCATGCGCGTGCAATCCCCAGAGCCGAAAAGGGGACACAAAGGTAGGTATAGGGCAGGGGTGGGTGGGAGGGGCCACAC
>JANHJO010004596.1:55899-84427 GCA_032468235.1 Pseudoxyrhopus heterurus | reverse complement strand
TGGAATAATGGATGGAAACAGAACAAGGATTTAACCTGGAAATAAGGAGAAATTTTCTGGCAGTGAGAACAATCAATCAATGGAACAGCTTGTCTTCAGAAGTTGTGGGAGTTTCATCACTTGAGACTTTCAAGAAGAGATTGGACTGCCATTTGTCAGAAATGGTGTAGGATCTCCTGCTTGGGAGGGGGGTTGGACTAGATGACCTACAAGGTCCCTTCCAACTTTATTAATCCGTAATCTGTAATACCATTTTGTAATGAGAGGCAACATATTTATAAATGCTGTTTGTTGGCAAATAAGAATAAGAAACATTTCCACAAAGCATGTGATGCCATTGTGTGAAGGAGGATGCTAGACTTGATAATACTTTGATCTGGTCAAGTATACCCTTTCATATTTTTTATTTTCTTGTCAGAAATGTTTTCATTCAGATGGTCTTTTTATACAAAAGACAACATTGTTGTTGTTGTTGCTGCTGCTGCTGCACCCTGAAAGTCTCCCTCAAAAACAGGTTTACTGTAAGGCTAATATAAGCAGTTATCTTAGGCAGCAAGTGCTCAGAGGTGGTAGTAAAACACTGTAAAAAAAATCTGCTTGACATATAGTTTGCTCATTAATTGCTAATTAATAGGCAAATTTATTTTAAATTTCAGGAAAAAAAATTGGCTGTACCTTTACATCACCTTTAAATCTTCTGTGCATACAGCTGGCATTAGCTTCCAATTCCACTTCCAGTTTTGGTGTTGATCACTGTTAATTTCTACCCTCTGTCAGATATTAACACCACCACCTCCTTCTTCAGAGCATAGAATGCTAATTAACTACTATTTCATCCAAGCACACAAAGAAAAAAAAATTAAAGTACAGGATGTATTCACCTAAAGTACAAAGTATAAAAGTTTTACTGATCCAGAACGTCCTTTTAATTGCAATAAAAAAAAGAAAATAAATTATTTTTAAGTAGATGCCATTAATGGCCACATAAATCAATTAGAATGTTTGGATTCACATAATGCCTGCTTATCCAACACATATCAAAGACATGTACACTTAAATACAATTAGCTAAAAGTAATTATATGAAGAACAGTTGCAGGAATTGGGTATGTATAGTTTAATGAAGAGAAGGATTAGAGGTGACATGACAGCATTTTCTAAGGGGCTGCCACAAAGAAAAGGGGATCAATCGATTCTCCAAAGCACCTGAAGGCAGGACAAGAAGCAATGGATGGAAACTAATTACAGAAAGAATCAACCTAGAACTAAGGAGAAATCTCTTGACAGTTAGAACAATTAATCAGTGGAATAAATTCCCTCCAGAAGTTGTGGGTGCTCCAACACTGGAGGTTTTCAAGAAGAGATAGGCGACCATTTGTCTGAAATGGTATAGGGTTTCTGCTTGAGCAGGGAGTTGGATTAGAAGACCTGCAAGATCCCCTCCAACTCTGTTAATCTGTTATTCTGATATGCTCTTTCTATATGCTTTTTCTGAGAGTCTACAGGGGTAATCTAAGAGCAGGTAGCCCCTAATATCTATCTCACTCACTAGATAGTCAGTGACTGTGTTATTTGAATAAGGCATCTCACTTGGCATGTGTAACTGGGACTTGGGTGGGCCCAGAGAGTGGCCTGCCCCACCAGAGATGTGCCCATCTGGATTTTGAGTCTGGCATCAGTCATGATCCCATAATAAGGGTGTAAGCTTATAATTTAATAAAGTCCTTTCGGGGGCTTTAAGCAGAGGTTGAGTTTGTTGCTACTGTACCAGCCTCCCCACTTAAGTACTGTAGCTCAACTCCATCACCAAGAGAAATATCAGTCAAGAAAGACAATAATTGAAAGCAACTGAGTATGAATAAAAGTCCACATTAGAGGCTGCATCATAATGATAAGAGCAGAAAAACATCTATTTTCACTTTATTTGCAATCTAACTGCATCTACATAGACAAGAAACAGCCCCTTTAAGGCAGCGATTTCTTTACTGGGAAGAACAATGACAGGGCCACTTTACATGACGGATGGTTTGGACTTTAGGTTCATAGTTGGACTGAGATCACTGAGGAACAGTGTTGATCAGTTACCTGGAAAGAGTTTGATCCTGGAAATCCTTAAAAAATAGGAAGAGCCCTTGGACTGTTAACCTTGCCACCTGTTAGATCCATGTCCGTTCTTAATGAAGGCTTCCTAAGGACTAACATATGGTTGAAGCCTTTGGACTGTGAGGGAAGGGGTGGTTTCACCTTTCTTAAAGGAAACTGTGGTGCATCCTCTGTCAAGAGGCTATTGCTAAATCCAAAGCCCTGGATAATTTGTCTAGTGTCCATCTCTCCTTTTTGGGAAGGTTGTTAAAAGATGGTTAGCCTGCCGCTTCACAGAGTCCTTCACAGTGCATTTTCTAGTTGTGCTTCCAGCCAGACCATAGCACTGAGATGACAACCACACTTATTGATGACCTCTGTAGGAGCTGGGATGGGATGGTGCAGCAATCCTTATTCTCCTTTATATCTCAGCAATGTTCAATATCAATCAATCAATCATTTTATCTCTCTGGATAAACTAAGGAGATTGAGAGTAGATAGCATAGGATTGCAGTGGTTTGCCTCCCATCTCTGGTTAGTTCTAATTGTTTAATACTTACATGAAGTCACTGGGTGATGTCATCTATTGGAGCAATGTCATCAATATGGTGTTGATATATCCAATTCTCTCTCTCCCTCTCTCTCTGTGTGTGTATAAGAAAACATTACTTTATCCTCTTGTCCCATCCCCACACAGATCCTTCCTGGCATGCAGATGCTTGTGAACAAGATCACAGTTTCCATTTTTTTTAGTACATTTACTATAGGAGCATTTTGCTGTTAAAGAGCTCAACATTCAGGAAATGAAGGTGACTGCACTGGTAACAACTTGGATTATGTGGGTTTCCTTGACAACTGGAGGATCAAATTTGACGTGAACTATGAGGAACAATCAAGAACATTGTCCAGCCTCTCCCACTCCCACAGTTTACATTAATACCAACCTTTTCTGTTAATAAACTGTTGTTTCATTACTTCATTCTCTCTGCTGTTGTCTCTGACCTGTGCCACAGTATTTCATACCATATGTTTACCCATGATTCAGCAGAGTGGTCTGGGTTCAGAGAATTCAGGCGTTTGGGACTCTGAACTGGGCACTGGATTGCTGAAGCTGGAACAACAATTCTCTTGATGGAATTGCCACAAGGACATATTATCATTCTGGCAAAGGTTGGCATTGCATTGTGTGACCATACAAGCAGGGGTCATGACCTATGAGAGAGTCCAGATAGAAATAAATGCATTCTGCTTTTCCTTGGAATGGCAGGGCACTAGATATAGCCTCTATGGATCACATCGAGCAGGTACAGCTGCCAATGAATCAGGAGCAACAGTTTCCACTCAATTGCTATATCACTTAATGAAATATTATAGTACTTGGCATTGTATGTTTTCATGGACTTCGTGTTGGGCAATAAGCCAATCATGCTGTCCACTATTATCACAGCCTTGAAAATGTTTGGCAACAATTAATAATGAACAGAACCAGATAATCTCCCCATATAGCAAAGAAGAATAGTATTGTTTTTAAGAGATCATCCAAGTCAGATATGAAAAGGCACTCAGTATTGACCTGTCTTCTATCACATGGCACTCGTGGCATGGGCAGTAAAGGTGTCTCTGTGGTTTTGCTAGGTCAGATACTTCGGTGCTGATGGGAGGTATGAGATATCTCTTGTTCTTGGAAATGTTGCGCACGACAACACAGGAAGCAATGAGGCTTTCTTCTCTGCAACTTGCCACATGCCAAAATGGCACTAATGAACCTTTAGCCATTCAATGTTTTGGCAAGGCTTGAAGATGCATTTATTAAAAGCTGCTGTCTAAAACAGTAGGCAGTCTGGAAAGGATTTCATGAGTTAATGCTATATCTGTTATAGCCTGATGATAGTAGAATGGATATACCCTATAGGTAACTGTGGAGTCCCCAGGGAACATACCAGCCTCCATAATGCTTCAAAGCAAGGAATTTTACCTATAGGGTCCATTAACTGGACTGCAATAACCATTGGCAGTACCAAAAAAGTATATGAATTGTATCTCCTTGCAGCTGTCCAATCTCTGGGAAGTAAACTAGAAATATCATGGATACACAATTTGCCATGCTGTAAGAACCTTGCAGCCAGTTAATAAACATGCACTCTATATGGCCTAGGTAAATAAGCATCATCCAGACAAGTGGATTCTGGCTATCTTCCCTTGCAGTGGTTTCCAAGGCAAACACCCATTTTCAGCAGTTCATTCTCAGTAGCCTTGATTCTCAGTCATAGTCGTCATGCAATTTCCCAGTAGAAAGCCTTGGTTGCCAAATCACTACACAATAACTGCTTTGTGCTCCTTGACTGGAATGGCTTTCCTGATGGTTACACTCCTGCTGATGCAGATGGTGGCAAAAATGATGAGAAATTTCAAAAAGGTTGGTGCAGAAGTTGGCAGGCCAACACTCATTGTCAACCATATCAGTGTCACTATGGACTATCACTAGGTTCCACCTTGGTTGGGTATATACCTGGCACTTTGACTGGATGGCAGACAGTCTGCTTGTCAGCTGTCCTTTTTCTTTGATCATCTTCAATCATCCTTAAATCATCTGCACTTGTTCTTATTCTCCATAGGTTTCATTTCGCCCCCCTCCATGTAGCATCATGTGATTCATGCCACAACTATACATGGCACATATTAATGCATTCTGGGTATTATGCTCAGAAGAAAGTATCTTAAGTGCATGCTTTATGAAATAGTTCATACCATATGAAGCATACAGTATTTGAATTCTCACAAAATGTTATGGAGAATAAGAGGAAGAGAGATAGAGGGGAGTGGCTCTTATGTTCCATTTACATATTGATTAATTTCCTATTGCTTTCCGCTGCTTCATTCAAGGGCCTTTTCATGATAAAACAGGCGTCTAGAATTTTATGGGTAGAAATGTAAATGGGGCAAGTAGCAGAACCACAGACAACAGAAGGATTCAGAACATGCATATAACATTTGAACAGCCACACTGGAACCTAGTTTAACTGAGCTACTGAGGTTTCCCAACACTCATATGCCAGCAATGTGCTGTTTAATATACAACTTGGGAACAGCAGAGATTCAGCTTGGTTCTTCATTGCCATGTTTTAGTGATTAAGCTACCTTGGTTGATTTGCTATTTAGAGCCTATTGGCTAATGCAGGAAGGTAATTTTAGAAATATCTGATCAGTTATAGACCTATATCATATGCTTATCACCCAGAATTCCATTGAGCATCTTCTAAGTGCAGAAGTCAAACAATTTGAAAAGGAAGATTAAGTTCTCTTTGTAACTTCCATTCTGTAATTCACCAAACTGATTTGCAAGCTCATTCAATGCAACTGAATGTATTTCCTCTATGATCATCAACATCAGGGAATTACATGATGTGTATCAATACTCCCAGTGAAATACTATGATTGTGAATGGCAACAATCCCTGTGAAATCAAAGGACCCAGAAATAGGGACCACAAGGCACAGAGATACAGTGCAGCCATATGGAATCCTTCTTATTTTAGTTGAGCTATGTTTTCAGTACCTGGGAACATTTTTGTTCCCACGTACATTTTTGTACTGAAATTGTCTCCTTCATGGTGCACTTTTTTCCACATAGAGTTAATCACTGCTATGAGAGATAGGGAAGGTCTGGATGGCTGTTGCCATGGGATGCTCTGCACCAAGGGTGTCAAACTCACGTCATCATGGCGACGTCACGTGACGTATTGGGACTTTTTCCCCCTTCACTAAACCAGGTGTGGACATGGCCAGTGTGTGACATATCCAGCCCACAGGCTGGGAGTTTGACAGTCCTACTCTACACCATTCCCTTTGAAACAATACTGTATAAGATATTCCAAGCCCTATCATCATTTACTTACATATTTTGGAAGACTGCTTATTTGTCTAATTAAATGCTGGGTGATGAGCATATGATATAAAACATCAGTAATAATAAAACCAAAACATGAGTTCAGACCCTCTTATTAGAAACAAAAAAAACACCTATGCTGTGCTCCCTCAGCAGAGTTCTCAGCCTGGCCCTAATCCAGGGGTGTCAAATTCACGGCCCATGGGGTGGATGCATTATGCACTGGCCACCCCCATCCCCATTTTAGTGAAGGGGAAAAAAGTCACGAAACGTCACGTGATGATGTGACGCCGTGAGTTTGACACCCCTGCCCTAATGCATGGGGAACAGCCAGGCATTTTCACAGCTTTCCTAAAGGCCAGTTAAATTTTATCTGTATCAGTGAGGCTGTTCCATAAACTAGATGCCATGAAACAGAAGGCCCACTTCTTAGGATCCACCAGATGATACTGTGTTAGCAAGAAGGCCTAAAGCATGCTCATTCATATGATGAGACAGGAAGAAACCACTGGGAAAGGGTTCTGCAAGTAACACGATGCTTTAAAGATGATAATTAGCACCTTGAATTGTGCCTACTGGCCTACTGTGATGCAATGCAAGTCATGTTCCAGTAGTGTTATGTGGGTCTACCATGGGGCACCCAATACTGTATTCTGGAACAGTTGAACCTCCCAAAGGCTTATCAAGAGCACACTGCAACCGTCCAACAGGGAAGTGACTAAGTCATGAGTGATTGTGAGTAGTGCAACCTGATTTGGAATGGATACAACTTATGTGCAAGATGCATTTGTACAAAGACCCTATAAACTATAGCAGTCCCCTGGTTCTTGAGGAGGAGCCGTGAGCTCTGGGGAACCCCAGGTTGCACATATTTTCTACCTGTTGAAGTGTACCTAATTCAGAATTAAAGATGGAAAAATCACTAGATATGGGTGACCTAAAACAAATAGTGACCTAGTCTTGTCAAGATTCAGTAAAACCCAGTTTCTCCCTTTCCAAATCCAAATACTCTCCAGGCATTGGGAAAGTACTTGGGTAGCATCACTTCAACAACCCAGGTCAGAGATGTACCATCAGCACACTGGTGAAACTTCACCCCATGTTGATGGATAACCTTACTCAGAAAGAAAAGAGTTGAGCTTTGTGGCCCCCCACATAACAGAAGCTTAGGGCTGAATCTTCCTCCTTCACATTAAAAAAAAAAGACTGGAAACATCCAGGGAGGAAGAAAGAGCCACTGAACAATAGTGCTTTCCAGTCTCAATTTTCTTAGCTGGTTCAGAAGGATATTATGATGCCTGAACGCTGCTGACAGATCATGGCTATCATCTGCTTGTAATTTGGTCAGAATGACTGCTTTGGTTATGCAGTCTGGACTCTGAATACAGAAATTTCCTGGTACACATATCTGATGCTATCTGTATGGCTACATTGATGTTATAATGACTGAAGTTCCTTCTGCACCTTGCTTTTGCTCCAGGAATGTAATGTTTACATCTTTTTTTCCCCATATGGTCCTGCAATGGCACTTAAGGGTTCTGTGAATCATCAGCCATAATTATACTACACCCTGACTAAACATGATCAAGCAAGGGGAAAATAAAGGTTGAGGAAGCAAAGAAAGCAGGTAGATTGGTGTTTTCTCTGTACAAAATAAAATTGAAGAATTCAAGTATTTTTTGACCATGTCTTCAGAATTCTATAAGGAAATGGTGGGATGTCATATACTCCGTGTCCAGTCCTCCCCATATGCTTTTCCACCAGGTTCACAACACCCAATAAAAGTTCCTGATAACCATAGGAACATCACACCGCCCTATGAAATGCACCCAAGTTGGATGCCCTACATAAGAGTACCCTCACAGTTCAAATTCGATGAACAAAATATGTACTGCACATCTGTCCCCAAAGTATAATTACAGTATCACTTGTCTACAATCCAGCATGATTTATGCTTAGCAGCTGTAGTTATCGTTTTGGGACATTTGAGAGATTTCCTTGTTAGAACAAAACGCTGAAGAAAACAGTACATTCACTCATAAATCTGTAAATCGCTTAGAGAATGCTGTAAAGCACTATGAAGCGGTATATAAGTCTAAGTGTTAGTGCTATTGTTATGAAAGGGGATGACTTGTTTGCCAGGTGATAAAACACCAGTTTAGCAGGAATGTTATTGATGAATTGTAATGAACAAGAAATACACATAGTTGCATTGTGTTTTCATGGTCCTAACATGTAATGAACTAGCCAAGCTAAAAGTGCTGTCCAAAAGGAATTAAGCACGTTTTGGAGAATTGATTCTGTAACCTAAGTCTCATGTAGGCAAGCCCTGAATGAGCACATCACAGAGGGGGGAGGTCCCAGGACATAGTTATGGAACCTATAGGAGGATACTATAGTCTATAGTTACTACAATGGAGAATATAAATATAAATCTAATGCTATTATTATTATTATTATTATTATAGTTACTACAAAGGAGAACATGTCATGTTCAGAAACTGCCCCAATGTGCATTTAAGTGCCACACATTGACATTATACCTTAACTCTTTCCAATAGAAGACACACTTTGATGGCAAACTTTAAAGATGCTGCCAGGTGCTTCAGCTTCAGGCCAACCTACATGCAGAGGAATGTGAACATGGCTGGTTGCAGTATCATCTTCATACCAGTGGAGGTGGGGTAGCTAGATTGGTAAAGTCATTATGTTCAGGTTACAACCTGCATTATTTCCTTATAGACACAATTACCTCTATGTTCATAACTAAAGTACGGTGTTTTCAAACAAAGATGAATCTTAAAAATGCATTTTTGAAGCTAAATGACAATGTTGCAGTTTTGATCAAGTTTTGAAATATAAAGGGTGGTTTTCATATAGTGCTTCAGACAAGTCAAACTAAATGCGGTGTACTGCTTAAATAATTGCAACATTAATTGGTATACAACATACTGGAAGAGAAAATATATTTACGGGCAATTAGAGAGAAAATAATGCAATTTTATAAAGGGAAAAACTTGGTAAGAAGGTAATATATGTCATAGGTGTTCAGACCAAGACATTACACACTGTATATGTCCCAAGTGACAGGTCTTTCTGAAAACATTTTGCTAATTTTTATCATAATAGATTCATTCTGTAGTTGTAGATATCCTTATTTCAGAGACTTACTCACTCACGTATATGAAATTATATCTGTTAAAGGAGTAGATCTTCCTTTGCATCAATGACTTAAATCTAGTTTAAATACTGTTCCTTAGATGTTTCTAAGATACAGATATATTCTAATGTGCCTGTTTGTCTCAATCATACATCTGTAATGCCTAGGACATCTGCACATTTTAAATTGATAGCATGGCTGTCACTCTTCCAACTCAAAAAAGTTCCTGGTGAGTTTCCATCTATATAATGTGACTGTCATGCAGGTTTTATTTAGTGTTCCATTAACAGTAACCAGCTCCATTTCAGACAAGATGTCTGCAGTTTATTGAATTTCAGGCTGGTGTGGTGTATAATAATAGATAGCAAGAACACAAAACATATTTTGCACTAAGCATAAAAATAATAAAAATCAAGTACTTTAAATGGTGTCCTGATGATTTATTCAAAATAGAATTACTTCATATTTTGACCAAGTAAAAGAGAAACATTGTATGCTGATACAGAGACCTAGTTATAGAATTATATGGCACAAACAGGCTAATATTTTTTACCATATAATATTATCACAAGTATTACTTGTGGCAATACTGAAACATTTATTTCTGAGAGTTGAAACTATGTTACAGAGTAAACGGAATTCAAGTGTTTCTTGGAAGAAAAGGTTTTAGTGGATTCTCTTTTTATCACAATTAGAAAATTATTAACATACGAAATAGTGTCGGGGTTATAGAATAAGTTTGTCCATTTACTTGAAATAAGTTTCATTGAATTCAAAGGCGCAATAGATTGCAGCTTCTCTTTCGGATGCAAGGCAGACAAGGAGATTAATCACATTGCTTATCCATCTCTTCCCCATATTCGGATTATATTTTCCCCTTTAAAAAAAAAGGAAAGAAAAAAAAACCCTCTACCTCTCTCTCTCTCCCCAGCCATTTAAGAAGTGAAAATTCTGCGACTTCCCTTCCTCGCTCACTTTCCGCCTCTCTTCTCCCCCCCCCGTATTTACTAATGGTATCGCCCGGTTTCTCGCCAAATCCAGACAGTGATTAACGCCCGTCGCCGCCAGCCTCTGGTGCCGGCAGCTTCAAAACTTGATTGGCTGGCGACTTGCTAAGTACGCAGGTAATATCCTATTATGATTGGTGAAAGTCTTCTAGGCTCCTCCTCTGTCCTTTCTGCTATTGGTCACCGTATAACAGCAAGCCTCCCTTCCCCCTCCCTACCGAGGTCATTTAAGTTTATGAAATAAATAAATAAATAAAGGAAGAAATAGAAATGCGTAGAAAAAAGAAAGGGGGAGCGGGCGAAGGTTCGCAACCTAACATGCTAGACAGCGTGAAAAAGATCATTGGGAGCCAATCATTTGCAAGCTTGGGTCACTTTGGCAGCTAGCCCGGGCAAATGAAACACGAGTTATTAAAAAGGTCAGCCTTAATCATATGTATATCCTCCAATGATAAGCATCACTGATGCCTGATTGACAGACGTCAAGACCAATACACTGGGGACATAACGGAGATTTATTTTCTTAAAGGCTGGAACCACTCCAATGAGAAGGCAGTAAATACAGGCGGATGAGAGGGAAGGATTGTATGGTTGTTGGGGGGAAAGCGGAGCTCACTCCGGAGTGGCAGGGGCGCCAGCTAATCGAAAAGTTGAGCGGGCCGAGTGGGCGGGGCTAAGGGCCAATGAGAGATTCGCCTGGAGGGAGGGTGGTGGCGGTTCTACATTAAAGAGTTGAATTGGCGCGGGAGGCTGACAGAAGACGAGAGAGGTATCGCTCTTCCGGGGTCAGTGGGGGGTGAGGAGGTGTGGTTGGCTGAGACTCCGCCCTCTCCGAGGGTAGTGAGAGGGGAAAGCAATTAGGGCTTATGTGTAAAAAAAATAAAACAAAATAAAAGCTCCGAAAGACTCACGCGCAAGTTGAAAGCCTTGCGAGTCTCGTGGGAAGGCAGCCTCTCCTGCCTTCGGGGAAGTTGACTCCCGAGAAAGTGTCGATTGTTGCGTGTGTTGGATCGGGAATAAGCCCCGCCGAGTTTAATTAGGGTTTCCTTTCGGGGAAGTGCGCGCTGCCCTATAAGCCTTATTATACATACTCGGTCCGTGGGAACGCGGGTAGCGAGGTAAGGCTTGCAGTCCTGCGCGCCCTTCCTCGGGACTACCAGGCTTGGGAGTTTGCTTTAGGGAATCCCGCCTCAGGTTATCTCGTAACTTTGCCTGACGAGACCCCTTTCGCTCGTCCCGTGCGCAGTTACGCTTCTTCCGTGCCTATGGATCCGCGCTCGGGCTCGCGCAGAAGCGATACGTGGTGGGACTCTTAAAAACAAACAAACGAAGGGAAAAAACAACCCCTTTCTTTTGCATTTTATATCAGAATAAAGTCGGGGGACGTTTCCGGATGGTGAATGTTCTCGGGTTGGACAAGGAGTCTTGAAATGCAGTGATGGATCGCGCTTCCTCCACCCAAATTTTCTTGGGTCGGGCTGATTTCAAGGCGCGCACTTTTTTCCTATTTTAAGAAAAAAAAATGCCTTATATTCATATCCGAGCGGTGTGCCCGGGTGGTAAACTGTGGGTCGTAAGGAAGCTAAATAGATCTTGCAGGACAAACTTGGCATTAACCGAACCGAACCCAATGCATGCTTGTTCAGACAAGAGTCCTTTTTTTTTTCCAGTTTAGGGGGAGTTTGCCTTGGGTATATACAGTACTGAACCCAGGAGTAAAAACAAATTCGTCTTTTTGCAGCCGACTCCTATTCTCCATCTTGGAACATTGGCTTTAGTACCAGCCAGATTTTTTTCTCACCCACGCTATTAATCCAGTTATTTTTTTTACCACCTTTCTCAATAAGAGTTACATTCGGATCTGGAATTCTTTCATAAGCGGTCAGCTGATTTAATAAAGATATTTCCTTAATGATGGGTTTAAAATAGTAATGTAACTTGAAGAAAAAAGTAATTCAGAAAGTTTAGGATTCAACTTGAATGCTTTCAATGAGTATTTTTTTTATTTTACAGTGAACTTAATTTATATACTCGGTGATCATAAATTTCAGTGGAGGATAACATGTCTCTGGCTAGAGAATAGGGCAATAATGAATGTGGAGACACTCATTCATATGAAAAACCTGCTGGTGATCAAATCTTTAATTTCGTGTCTTGAGAAGGAGAACTAGAACAGGTGGTCATCTGATCTACCCGGGCATACTTTCTGCTGGGTTTCCACTAGACTAGAGCCTATATTGATGCTTTCAGTTCTAAAGTTAATCTGCTTGGATAACAAAATTGAGTTTCTGTTTGAAACATTGGGCTGGAAGTGGGTTAATTGGATGAATGCAATTTGTGGCTTGCTCTCAGTTTCTAGCTTTATTCTGTCACTCTTGTCCATTAGCTAAGATCTGCTTCACTTCACTTTGCTTCTTGATAGACTAGGAAAGAACGGGCCTTGCTCCAGCTTCTTCTCTCCATCCCTAACTCAAATAGTTAAATTCAATTCTGCATGTTGGAGGAGAGAGATCCAGGAATGTAAGGAAGCAAAATAAGCTGGTGTTGAGTTACGGACAGGAAAAAAAAAATGGTAAGCTGAGTGGGGACCAGAATGCTAAGTCGCAACCAAAGCTATGCCCATTGAAGAAAAAGTGTGAAGTTACCCTTGTATGAACTTTGGATGTGGGGTAAGCAAAGATGTACTATGGACAAAGGATCTGTCTGATGTACGTCTTCATATTTTTTTATTTTATTTAAAAAAGAAGATAGAACAGGATCAGTCCTAAAGTGATTGATACAAGTTGTATGTATACTTCTGAATAAATTTCATTAAATGTGGTTACTACCTTATTTTGAAACCTGAAAAGTTAACTTAATGTTACACAAAAAAGCAGGTTAATGTTATTACTAAAAATAGACATTTCTACACTAATAATGATTAATGTAGATTAGAAACAACTTGATTTTCTACTAACCAGTGAAATCCCTTCATATTGATTAGAATTAAGCATTGTTGAACTCAGTGGACTACTTTCTAAGTAAACAAGTAATTAAATATTTTAAGTAGTCTTGTTTTGTCCAGATTGGAGAACGTTCTTTAATTAATACAGGATTTTTTTCCTTCACTTATCAAGTAAACATTTATCAGTAGTGTTCTAAATCCATTTGTTTCCTGGATTAGATTTGAAAGTTTCTACGATATAAAAAATAGGTTTGGACTTCAGTAAATTATTTTTCAAAAAACAGCAAGTATAGCTATTTCAACTGTTGTGGTTGCTATTGTGCCTTTGATTTGTATTTAGTATGGAATTTTACCTATTGTTTTCCTTATGCTTCTGCTTTCCCTATCAGCAAACAGCTAGAAATTTCTGGCTGTCCTGCAATCTGAAAACAGATCATAGAAAGAAATGGGTAAAACAGCTAAATTTCCCCTTCCCCATCCTGATATGGTTCAGAATCCATGAAAAGGGGACTAGATTTCCCATTCTCCTTGTAGTAAAAAAAAAAAAAACACCTGTGTGCCTGCAGTTAAGGTAGTAGTTCAGTTCAGTAATATCTAAAAAAAGATGAAATCTTGTCTGTGGGTTTCCAGAATGAATTGTAGTAAATACATTGTAAATAAATCTAATAAGGAGAAACATTAATGTTCTTGGACATATCTGGAGTTGCGTGTGTGTGTGTGTGTGTCTTGAGATGTTATCTACCTCGGAAGCCTTAAAATACATTAATAACTTGGTATGTGTTCTAAATTATTTCTGTGTTATACGTTTATGGTAAGTATTAGTGTCTTAGTCAGTTTCCAGATGTGGATTATGTATGACTATTCTTCCAGCAAATAGCTACATATTAAAGGACTGGCAATTGTGATCCACCCATTTTATAAAAGAAATGTATGTGAAAAATGTTGGTATTATGCAATAGGCTTTGGAATGCATAAAAGCCATTTTCTCCACTGTGCTGGACTAATTCCCAGCAGTGCATGTTGCAGTTTTATGTCTGTGAAGGACAGGAGGTTTGTAAATAGTTTGCTACAAAAAAGTTACTTCCAATTTATCTCAACATACAGTTAAGATAAAGCTTAATAAACCTTGATTTTTTTTTTGTAAAATTGTATACTCATCTGTGAACTGACTAAAATACTAATAATTACCATAACATTATGATCTAGAAATGTTGATTTAGAAAGTCTCTTCGTTAAAAAAAAAAGAGGGGACAGGTAAAATTCCAAATTATTGATGCATTTTAAAGATTCCAAAATAGATGACATCCCAAGCAACATCTAAAAGTTATTTTATTATTAATTTTTAAATATATTAGCTGCCAATGTCACATCATTCCCACTCCTGGTGTCTTTAAGCTAAAATGCAATGAAACTTCTATGGTAAAAAAGTAACATTTTTACAAAGTATTCTTGAGAATGTCTTCTAATTAACTTGCATCATTCCAGCATGTAGTGAGGCAAGCCATACATAAGATGAAATCTTGGACTGTGAGTAGTTGAATCACTCCCAGGGAGATCATACCTCTGCAGCAATCCTTAAAAATACATCTATACTTCTGAATGCTAAAGTTAATGCCATTTATATCATCCACATTCTTACAATAGTATGGTGTTTATGCTGTAGCACCACAAGGAAACTATTGCTAGTATTTAGAAAAGAAGAGAAAAGTCACATTTTTGTCACAGTCTGATAGTTACTGGAACCCTGTGGCATTGGGTTTATATTCCACCTTCACTGCCCCCAATCTCTTTCTGAAGGTTTTTTCAGTATGTCATAAATTCAAGAGGCTATGAATGTTTGTAAATATATTCATGTCCCTTATACATATATAGAGTTTATATCGAGGATGCTGTAGAAAATGTAAAAATAATCTTAGTTCTTTTCTTTCTTTTTTTCTTCAAATGCCATGAATCCCTTGGCTCAACTGCCTTTCTTTCAGGCTAAGAGGTGTACCTGCTTTTTGATTGACACGTTTCTTTTGAGGGAGAGTGGAGGTAACCACATCACATATAATTAATAATATTCCCTTTACATTATATTAAATATTTCAACTTTGCAGCAATTTTAAGATATTACCCAAGCCTTCGGGAGCTACGAAGTAGGTTTGAGAACATAGGTTGGCATTTTTAAGACTTTGACATTATAAGAAAGTTATAAGATCATTTAGGGGAGAAGTGGGGATGTCATGTAACTTCTCTTTTATTGATAGACACCAGCAGTGATAAGGAGTCCACATGGCTACCAGAAACTCCTAGTTTTATATGGAGTATTCAGATCCTTCACAAATTGTACTACTGGTTTTTTAAAATTATATGATTTCCCAGTGTTTTTCAATTTAAAAATATCCCTCTTCCCTAGTATATAATAATTTACATAAGCTGAAAAATCTTTTCCCCATCCAACTCATGGGGGGGAAAATGTTAGACTATCCCTACTTTTTTTTTAATCCTTCCATCTTGTCAATCGGTTTGTTGGGGAAAGTTTTGTTATACTTCTAATTAGGCATTTAGTTTTCAAGGTTGGGTTCTGTACCCAGATTTCTGGAAGTAAGATCCATTAAACTATATGTGTATACTTAATGTGTATATTTAAATTTACTATATTTAATATGTATACATTACCTGTGGCTTAAATTCAAGAGTAGACAAACTTTCATGTTTGTATGAAATAAAGTGTGATGAAAACAATTCTTGTAAAATTATGCTATTCTCTTTTGTAAAAACACAGGAACAATATCAGCATTCCTAGACATAATAGGAATTGTGAGCTGGTAAAATAGACCTGGATTAAAGAAGCCCTAAAAACTTTTTTTTTTAAACCCAAAACTTTATTTTAAAATGGATTATTTATAGTAGAATTAACTGTTATGGAATGTAATCCAGATTCCCAGGAGGGAGGGAGTTCATTCCAGAGGGGCGAAAGACAACAAAGTTCTGTGGAAGAAAGAGGGTGAAAACAGCTCCTCCCTAATAGTGTTCCGTGTTTTATGGTGCAAGTAGTCTGCTTTACTTTGGCAAGATTTTTGTCCATAAGTAAGGAAAATTAAAGGAAACTGCTTAGAACTTCAATATATCTTTCTTGATTTTTGGAGCCTGGCTTTAAACATATTTAGGTGATTTTAAAATGTATTTTTATACATAAAATTAACAGACTCTGCATTTCAACAGCAATTCATGTTTCTGGGGTTCAGCTTTGCAAACATTAGTAAGTTAAGACAACTTAGTCCCTTGTACTAGAAAATATACTCATTTTCAATAGATAATTAAACTACGGAAAGGTTAATAGCACTATTGTCTGCAAAACTTTGTTCTTTGAAACTTGGAGATAAGGTTAATGGGAAATAATGCCACATATTGACAAATCATATTCTGTAAATGGAGTCAACAATACCCTTAAAATGAAAATATGTTGATATGAAATTTCTTGGATATTTCACTTTATTCTAACTAGCATCTTACAACCTAAAAAGTGCATCTTTGACATAAGGATCAATTTAACAATAGGAAGTTGTTTTTCTTTTGCCAATGTCTGGTATGAGTAAGTAAGCATGATACTGTTGAATCTGAACTAGATCAAGACAGGCAAGATAACTTTGGATAGCACTTTGTCTCATCATAGCCCTAAATAGCTGCAGGTGATTTCAATCAAGCCAATTTAAAGACTGTCCTCCCTAAGTTTTATCATTATGTGGATTGTCCTACAAGAGGGAAAAACACCTTGGATCAGGTATACAGCAATATCATGCATGGATATAGAACTATGTCTCAGCCCCATTTGCGGAAGTCAGATCATATATCCTTGTTTTTGATACCGTCATATAGACCTCTTGTTAAGAGAATTAATGTTCATTCATTAATATAGTTGTTCATTGATTTATTGAGACAAAGGTTTCCAAGGCTACATACTTAAGTTTGGTAAAAAAAAAAAAAAATTCTCTAAGCGGTTTACAATGTCAGCATATTGCCCCCAACAATCTGGGTTCTCATTTTACCTACCTCAGAAGGATGGAAGGCTGAGTCACTCTTCTGCAACTAAACATTTCTGATAACTGTTGATCAATCCTGCACATTTGACTTGGAGTAATTTTAGCCCATCCCTTCTTATAGAACAGATTCAATTTAGGGATGCTGGTTGGCTTCACATGAACTGCTTTAGGTCAGGATTTTGATTTGTGTATTCCAAAACATTAAATTTCCTCTTCTTTTACCATTGTTTGATGCATAACAACTTTCCTTTGAGCTTCAGTTCATGGACATATAGTCTGATATTTTTCTATAGAATTTGCTGGCACAATCCAAAAATTATAATTCCATAAATGATGGCAAGACATCCTAATTTAGGGGCAGGAAAGCTGGCCCAAATTTTGGTATTACCACCACCATCTATCACAAATGGGATAAGCTGCTTAGGCTGGAAAGCAATGTTTGCCTTTTGCGAAACATTTCATTCAAGCCAAAGATTTTGGTCTCATCCATCCACAGAACACTCTTCCATTGCCCTCTGGCTTATCCAGCCTTTTTAAACTATAGATAGGCAGCAATGTTCTTTTTGGAGAGTAGTGGCTTTCTCGTTGCATACTTGTTATGTGCACTATTGTTGTTCAGTGTTTTCTTGATGAATAAACACTGATATTCACCAAAGTAAGTGAGGCCTTTAATTACCCATACATTATTCTGGGCTGCTTTGAGGGACCTTCTGGAGTGTTACACACTTTGCTGTTGTGTGACCTTAGATGGTCAATCACTCCTGGGGAGGGTAGTAATGGTGTTTAATTACACAATCTGGATGATAATGGTCTGGTGGAGATAATGGTCTGGTGTAGACTTTAGAAATTGGTTTGTAATCTTTTCCAGATTTGTGTGCATCAACAACTGTTTTTTGGGTAGTCTTCAAAAATCTCCTTAGTTTGAGCCATTTCTATGTATCTGTTATGAAGACCAGACTTCAATAATAAATACCCATAATGCTGTTCTTTGAATAAGGCAGAATCTCCCATACTCCCATCTGATTAGCATCCCACTGATTGAAACACCCACCTGATTCTAATTTCCTCTTCAAATGAACTGATAATACCAGAAATTCACATACTTTCGCCATACGCAAAGATGTTGCTTTCAATCATTTTTCTCAATAAATCAATGAAGATTTATTCATTTAATTAGGTTCTCTTTATCTAGTTTTAGGACTTGTATGGAGAACATACAGGTATTTCTTGACTTATGACTATTCGAAGTTACGATGGTGATTCAAAAAATGATTTAAAATGGTTCTCGCACTTATAAACATTGCAGCATCTCTGCAGTCAGGTAATCAGAATTTGGACAGTTGGCAACATGTTTATCATCTACAACAGGACTGTCAAACTTGCAGTCCATGGACCAGAGGCGTCACACGCTGGCCAGGCCTACACCCAGTTTAGTGAAAGGGGGAAAAGTCACGCTACATCATGTGACGCCGCCATGATGCTGCGAGTTTGACACCCCTGATCTACAACCTTCTGACAAGCACAGTCAGTAGAAGAAACTGGATTCACTTAATGATTGCAGGATTTGCTTAATGACTGCAGCAAAAAGATCATAAAATCAGACAATTTACTTAATGGCCACATCACTTAGTGACTGAAATTCCGGGCTTAATTGTGATCCTAAATTGAGGACTATCTATATTTATGAGGAAATATTACAGGTAACAATATGTATATATCTTGTTTCTATAACGAAACAGCTATAAAAGTTGCAAGAATTATGAGTCAAAAGAATGAACAGTTGAGAGAGGGAGTGATCAAGTCATCCTTTGAAAAAGCCTCAAAGAAATGTAATACTAACACATTGTCTCTTACTCCAACCAAAACATCTTATTTGTAAATGGTAGATTATTACCAGTGTGTGTTGGAGAAGGTATCATGATTGTTGATGAAAATTGGGAGGAAAAAAAAGCCTGGCTATATTGTACAAATGTAACATACAAAGCTTTGGTAGTAAGATTGTCAAACTATTGTTCCATGATAGTAAATTTATTAAAATTGGGCCAATGAGCATATTTGGTATATTGAAAGTATCTTGTGACTTGTCAGAATGGCTTTATGATAAGAGTCATAAAATGGCTGTTACGTGTGGGCATAGCCAATACAAAAGCATTCTTTTTTTTTTTAGAAAGAAACTTGGCAAATTGTTCCTTGTAATTCCTTCTAGCCATTCAGGATGCTAGTTTACGTTGTCTTTTTTATGTAGGTGGCACATTTCCAAATAAAATACTGCTGCAGCCACCAACCATTTCTATTTTCTAAGAATGTATGTTGGATCTTTATGTAGAAGTCCAGAGGCAACCTTGGAAACAAATATAAAATTGGACATTCAAACTGGCTTCTGCCTCTTCCAAACTTGTGATTTATTGTTAAAAGTATTGATACATATCGAAACTAAATTTGAGTAAGGTAGCTTGGTATCTGGAGTCCATGAATGCCTACCCCTTGGATCAGCACAAGTTCAAGGAAATTTGGATTCTATTAATTTCCCATTTGAACAAATAAGATGATTAGTTCAGCAGAGATAATTTGGGACAGATGTAGTATATTAAAATTCTTAAAATTTTGTGAGACATAAATGTATATAAAAATTTAAATAAATAAATATAAATTTTCTAAATAAATAAACAAATTTCCATTGAAACAAATACATTTAAAATAAAGGATATGATGCACTTTATTTTTTTATTTGATTTTTACAGCAGTCCATCTTAGCAAATGACCGTGTACGGTTCATTTACTTTGTTCACTTTTTAAAAATGTGGCTAAATCATGAATGTATCAACATTTTGGAAAGTTCCTACATATCACATTACAGCAAATTCTGAAGCATAATTTCATTTCGGTATGCATATATGTTCAACCCTTTAAATTGTGGCCTTTTCCATATCCACATTGATGGACTGTTTTGTATGATAGCTCCTAAAATATGACTGGACTTCTAAGTCACCATTCAAAATTTCTATGGTTTTCTAGTACTCATCTAGTAGTGGTCTATATAGATTTTTTTTAATACAATATCTTTTGCTAAAGAAGCTCCGGTAAAGCAGAAAGGGCTTTCAGGAAGTAATTTGATAGCAAGATAGCAATAACAAGTGGTTACAAAAAAAACAACAATTGCTTTTGTAGGTAGCTTTTCTAAGAAAGAAAAAATCACATGAACAAAATGAATGTAAAGTGCAGAAAGAACAAACTGTGTATGTCCTGTTTTTTTAAACAGTACATATAAAATCACAAGGCAAAATGTGAAGCGAAATGTGTGGCAGATTAGATTTCAGCTGTGGAAGAATTATTCATTTGAGAGGGAGGGCTATCCTCCAGCAGTCAGCAGTGTGAGACTGAACAAGAGTATGATTAAATTGTACAACAGGGAAGTGAATCCAAAGCTCAAGGTGTCATTTTTTCTATTGGGATTGTTAAACACATTATTTCCTCCTGTTACAACAGAAATTTTATACAAAGGGTTGCTTAGGCATATTAAATATCCTTAGACACCTTAATAAAACTCCAAATATGTAGGATTATGACTTTTTATTTTTTTAAAAAAGGAGGGGGTAAAAATCCTATTCTTTCCATTTGGAGTTGATACAAAAAATACATTGCAATTATCATATATAGGTGACACTGACTATAGTGTAAAGAGAGGCCTGCAAAAATGCTTTTGTTAAACCATTTTTCAGCACACAAAAGCACTTGATTGGCACTTCACTGATTTAATGGCCCATTTGTAATGCAGAAAGAACATCACCAAAATTGTAGCATTATCCTAAATTTAATAATTGAATTTATAGCTGCAAAAATTCAAGATTTCTGACACATAGAAAATTTTTGGAGAGTATGAATGGGAAAAGTTGTAATTTTGATGTCTAGTCTCTTACCTCTATGGTTTTTAATGTAACAAATTTGTGGAAAATTTGAATATAATGATTATATGCCTGAAAGTTTTTCAATGGCCTGCAGCAAATCTTGGCTGCAATCTTACATTCGCTTTACTACGGAGTAAATCCTTCATAAAAGTTTCTCAGTAAATAAGAACAGATGTACCACTACAGAATGCTTATATGCATTGCTTATACTTCCTTTGTGATTTTATATTTTTCTCTGTAAGCTGCCCTGATTTTGATTTTACAGTAAAATGGAAAGAGGATGTTCCCATCTAATTATCTTGGTCATTATTAAAAAATATTACAGCAGGATCTATTAGAGTCAAAAATATATTCGTGAACATTTATTTGCAGATGGCATGTGAACATTAGACTCTTTATGCAATATAGTAATGTCTTCCATGTGCTTTTTAATAATGCGATTTTTTTCAAATGTGTTTGCATGGAGTTTTCAAAGAACTTAAATATGTCAGGATCTTCTTACCAAAACAGCTGATTTAGCAGTGTATAATATGGCAATCACATATAGTGGCTTTCCTTAGTGGTGACTTGCTTTTATGATTTTCTCAAATTGTGCCTCTTTTTGTTTTGTCAGGTAATTTTTCACAATGTCTTATCAGTGAAATATGCATAGTTGCTTACTTTTTTTTTTTTAAAAGACACTGCTACAAGCTTGTGTTTGCTGCAAATATGTACTCTAGTATACACACAACACTAACCTGCTCGAAGTATTGTAAAGTCATGCTGCAGAGTGATTTTTGTTCATTTTCACTTCTATCTCTTAAATCAGTGCCATTCATAAAAAGCCTTTTGTCAGGTACATCCTACTGAGTTTAGTGGGAAAATCTATTTTGGACTTTTCCCTTGAATTCTTCTGGTGAACTCTGTGATCCTGGAAAATGGACATCTAGAAATGTTGAAAGTGTCATTTCTTTTAAATACTCATAATTGCAAGCTATGTACAGGTGCAGTTCTAGTTATATTAGGCTCAAATCACATTAACCAAAGGTAAAGGAAAATGAGTATACATTCACACTTGCTCTCGAATTGTTTCATAAAATACGTTTTCTTTTTTTTCTGCAGCAACTCTTGCTACTTCTGCTCACCTCTTGTGACAACATTTTAGACTCGCTGTCCACAAGAGCTTACAAATCAAGCAAGTTAATGTCTTCATTAAAACTGAATTGCAGTTTACTTTGGGAAAAAGCATATTTAATATTTCAAGGTATTGAACACTAAACTACCATTAAGCTCTAACTAATGCATTTACTTTGCTGACACTTGCTCTCCGATGAGACATGTAGCCTAAGTTCTATCACTGGAAATGATGTTTAGGGAATGCTACAGAGAATGTTTTAAACCAAGTTTTAGATTCTTTTATTCTCAAACTCACTTTCTATATTTGAGAACAAGTTTTAAATGGTCTAGTTTTCCTAATTAATTAATCAGAAATTCACAAGTTTCTTTTTATTGCTGTAAGATACGAGTTGTTAAAATTCTCCTATATGTGAGGAAAGTCTTCAGGATTGATACGGTATTTTTTTCTAATTGTCCTGATTGGTATTCTAAGGAAATAACATTTTCTTCTAAGTGTGTGTGTCTGTGTATGTGCCTGGGTCTGTGTATTAATAAGGAGTGTAGTGAGATATATTTATTTTATATATTTATTTAGAACTTTTGTGTGTTTGATGTTATAATGTCCTATTACACAATTTCAATGTGGTTTACAACAGGGGTCCCCAACCCTACTGAGCCATGACCTATTCGGAAGTGGGCTGTGTGAGCAGCGGGTCAGCACATGTACACACACATGTGCTGCTCATCTTGTGCAAGTTGAACTGCCCACATGTGCATGCGCTGACCCGCCGCTTGCATGGCCTGGTTCCCCTTTTCCGCCCCAGCCAGACCAACAAGCCAAGGACAATTAACCAATGAAACAGCTTGCCATCAGAAGTGGTGGGTGCTTCATCACTGGAGGTTTTTAAGAAGGGACTAGAGAGTCATCTGAAATGGTAGAAGATTTCCAAGGCCCTTCCAGCTCTATTCTGATTGAAATTGATGGATGACTATTCAAAATTATGATAGCGTAAACAAAAAAGTTCTGTCACCAATCCTCACATTTTACAACTGTCATAGTGTCCAGTGATCACGTGATTGCTACTTGTGTGTTTTTTAACGGGCTTCTGACAAGCAAAGTTAATGGAGAAAGCGGCAGTAAAAGTGCAACTCATGCTCATGTGATGTTTCGCTTAATGAGCAAAAGGGAAGTGACATGAATTGGTCACGGTCATCTGATTTTCTTCTTAGTGACCGCAGTGCTTAGTGATGGATGATTGCTAATCCTAATTGTAGTTATTAAGTGAGGAAGACCTGTAAATTACATAGTTTACAAAGAAAGAAAGATTTAAACAAAGTTTAAAGCAAGAGAGGAGAGAGGCTAAATAGTAGCCCTTCTTATACTTTTCAAAGATATTGCCCTGTTGAGATATAAAGAAGGAATAGAGAATTTGCGACATCAATGGGCAGTCATGATCCTTGACCTATTTTCAAATATTGAAATGCATATTTTGCAAAATAGGAAGCAAAATGCAGATTTTAAACTATAGTTCTTTATCCATATATCTAAACATATAGAGCTTTCTACATAAGTTGTTTGTATATATGTATGTATGCAAATGCAAATTTGCTTGAGAATGATGTATCTGTTTTACAGTATTGTGTGGAGAATATGCTGAATCACACTGCCTATCTTTTGTAATTCCTACATGTAGCACTTCTAAAAATCCCCAGTTAGGTGTGATCTTATTCAGGGGCTTTCAGAACATTTAAAACAGTATTGTCTCTCACTCTATTTCTTGAATATTTTAAATGTCCTTACAGAAATATGGCACACAGGCAGATGCTGCATTAATAGTCAACTTCTATATCCAAAAAGCTGACACAACATTCTACTCTCCTGTGTTATGACCCATGATAATTACACCAGTACAGTTGAGGCCCATAAAGACTTTTTTTTAATTGGCCAAAGTACCATCTCTAAAGACAGATCTTTAAGGAAGGGCTTATTCTTATTTCTTATTTTTCCTGTCTTTTTTGGGCTATATATATTTCACTTTTCAGAGCAAAACATAAAAAGATCTGGTTTGAAGTGCCAGTAAGATGTGTGACAGGATGCTTGAATATTTTATTCTCATCGTACTAAAGAATAATTAAGATGTAAAGAAAAGGGTAAGTCATTAGAATTTTAAAAGAGAAATTTTGGGATCCTATGGCTGCAATTCTAAATACACTATTATGGAAGTAATTTGTGACTGGCACTTCTAAATACGTATCTTTAAAAGCAGGCTATAAGTGGCAGGTTAAGCTTTTGTGCATTGGAAAATCAGACTTTCAGAGCAATTTGTCTAATGTTGAAGGCAGAACATGGTGCAGCTGTTTGGGATAGGGCTCGATCTTGTTTTTGCATAATAACTGAACAAAAATGATAATTTGTTTTTAAAATAATAACACACAAAGAATCTGGACTCTTACTGAAAAAGCAAGCAAAATGTTGCAAATTGTATTATCAAACAATGTAGATTGATTATTAAAAGTAATGGTTAATAAGCATGTTATCTTCTTGTACTTAAAAAAAACCCATCCACTCTTAGATCATAAAAACAGTACCATGAAATCTGTAGTTTAAAGTTTAACATATTTGTTAATAATTTTAAAGTAAGATGAGAATACTGTACTACCCATTCTATCATTGAAAGTTCAGATCTATTTTTAACCAGATTGTGTTTGTTTCTCTGAAACAAACAAAAATGAAGAACAAGTTAGAGGTCCTGGCTTTAATTGGTCTAATTGCTAGCTTGCATTTTTTTTTCTTAAATAGAGTTATGTGAAATTAAACTAGTGTTCAAAGTTTTTAAGAACAGATGCTTGACCAGAATTCTCTAGAGCAAATTATAATGTAACAATGAATTTGGAAGGCAGCAATTATTTCCTTACAGAAATCAGAACTCCTTGCTTTACATTTTTACAAGCATCTGTGATAGACCATGTGACATCTCATAAATTAAAGAAATTTTTGATGGTAATAGAGCAGAACTATTGTGGGGTAGTGGTGGTCATTATTGTTAGCTACAGAACAGTTGTTAGTAGTGAGAAATCTATATATCTATAAAACAGCGTGGGTGTGTATGTTTGTGGGTATGTCCCGAATAGGCTCCTCCACCCCTGCACCAATCACGCCCAAACTTTACATACATGTTCTTTACACTCTGGAGAGATTCCTTGTGCAGGTCACGAAAACGTTGGGGCTTCTTTCACCCCCAAAATTTGTGTCAAATAGGACACCCCCACTCCTCTGCAGCCACAAACCTCTACTGAGCATGTGCCCATTGCTGCCTCTGGATCTGCCCAGGCAGCAATGGGCAGATCGGAAGCTCTCCAGCCAATAGAGGCAAGGCATGCAAATCGGGCAAAGGACACTGGGAATTGTAGGCTCCAGGATTCCCTGCTTCCACCATGTCGCAGCAAGGCATAAATACCCGGCGAAGCTGGGTTTTCAGCTAGTGGTATATACAAGAACAGTTTTCAGATGTTGATCTTTTCAAACTTTTAGCTTAAAATAGGCTCATCCTGCTGATTACAAATTTAGGAATCCATGATAAGTGGATTTAAAACTTTATATGACAGCTCTTTGTAATGATTATTGCAAGAAAGCTTTCTTTAGATTTCAGGATATGTTCTTTCCTTTCTTAAATTCTTGGAAATGACATGTCATACACATGCAATACTGGAGCATAGTAAAGCTGATATTTGGGTTCATATGATTTTGTCAAACCAACACTAAGGATAATCTGTTGTATTATGTAAGTTTTCCTAGAATACTGTATTCTAGGAAAGCTTATATAATACAACAGATTATTGTATTCATTCAGGATCCTACGTAGCCTAAGTTTCTATGTATTTGTCAAACACCTTAGGAAACTTCCTTTTAAGGAAGTAAGATATAAGCCTTATATTTTATATCATATTGTTTTTTTTCAAATTTGGCCTGTTATCTCTGTACAAGTGAAATAATGCAGCAAATGCAACATGCCTGAATTCCTTCAGGCTATTTTCATAGAAAATGTTCTTTAATTTTCACTGTGAATTAAATTAAATAAGTAAATACAATTTGATTTATCAAAGGGGAGATATGAAAATCTGATGGCATTTTTAATCACCAGTCATATATCAATAATTAAGTAAGCACGTATTCACATATATTTTAACATCATTTCATCATTAAAGTTGAAGATAAGTTTTAAGAAAGGCTTATTTCTAAACAGGTACACCCAGAAATACATATATACATGCATGCATGCATACATACATACATACATAAATTTGCATTGAACAATGTTTTCTGTTACATCCTTGTTTACTTTGTGCAAGGTTTGATCTGGTGGCGCAGTGAGTATTGAAGACTAATTCTGTCCACTGCAGGAATTTAATCCTGGGTGGCTCAAGGTTGACTCAGCCTTTCCTCCTTCCAAGGTCAGTAAAATGAGGACCCAGATTGTTTTGGGGGCATTATGTTGACTTTGTAAACTGCTTAGGCTGTAACACACTATGAAGTGGTATATAAGTCTAAGTGCTATTGTTAATGTTTTATTGTGAGAATACTATTTAATGTAGTTTATATGAGGGAAATGGGTAGTTAAATGTGTGTGTGTGTGTATGTGTGTATGTATATAAACACATATACACGTATATATGTAATATACCTAGTTAATTGTTAATATTATTGACATCTGATTTGCACAAATACGTTCAACACTAGAATGTGCTTAAAACATGGTCTGGTTGTAAATAGTCACTGGATCCTTTTGTGAAGGGCACAGAGACCAATCTATTTTTTTCTGCAATCCAGTTGATGAGCCTTAAAGGGAAACAGAAAACTCACAGTTCCTAATATTCCTGTCCCAATCCTGTCATTACTTATGGGATGCAATAACTTTACTAAGGTTGTCTTTGAGACAGCACTGGTACTATCCTATACAGTTTAGTCCTTTCTTGCTGAAGAGAGCTCCTCTAGTTGCCATAACCACAATCCCATGAAGAATTCTGTTGTTCAACTTATTTATTGCTTTTGAAATATTTCCCACTTGATTCTTTGATTGGCCCATAGCTTTGATAGCTATTTTCAGAATGATCTTGTCAGATATTTTCTTGTTCTGCTTGTCAGAATGGTATCTTCTTTTCCTCCAGTTCATAAAATAAAACACGCCAAGTGATTTGTGGACATGAAATACATTTATTCAGGGGTTGTCAAGTAATGTTGGGTGGTATCTCTCTTCTTACAGATTTTTTCTTTTACTTTAGATCTAGGCCAGGAGTGTCAAACTTGCATTGTCACGGTAGCGTCATGTGACGTATCGGGACTTTTCCCCCCTTTGCTAAACCGGGTTGGGCGTGGCCAGCGTGCGACGCATCCGGCCTGCGGGCTGGCAGTTTGACAGCCCTGATTTAGCCAATCATTATCAATAGGATGAAATGCATTAGCTTATTTCAATAGTTCACTCTCTGTCAGCATGATCATCTTCTTCCTGTCCCATCCTACTTTGGTGGCCTTTCACCATCTTCCAAATTAATATTCCTGTTGCAAAAGCACTATCATATAATGCACATCCATCAATTTACATAGCTTTTCTTCACTTCCTACACCCACATAAAAACACCAAACAGTATAATGTATGAATAACAATATTATGCACTAATTATACGGCTATGCAGACTTTTTTATCTGGCACAAAAGTAAACGTCTGTATTAGAACATGTATCTATTTTAATAAGAACTGCATCTACATTTGTTTGTGCAAATTTATTAGAAACATGGAAATTTTCCCACTGTTGTTCATTAGGTCTCTCCTAATTTCTTTTTTAAATGATATGCAAAAATGGAAAAAGAAAAAATGCATTAAATATCTGTTTTATGCACTAAATATCCATGTCATGAAATTAACTTTTAAATTAACATTCAAGTCATGCTACTTAAGAATTTAAAGAAAATTAAAGATATAAACACATACTTAGTTTCATTTTAAAATAGTCTTATTTCCTGATAACTAATGGCTGTCTTTAGAATCTCTTGGGTATTTTTAAGGAAGTTGTTGGGACATTTAGATATAAAGTGTGTCAGTTCAGCTGGTCTACAGTACTTTTAAACTCATTATTTTTATAAGATTCCAATAAGGTATTGATAGTCAAGTTAGATATTCTATACAGAATGATAGTCCGGATTAATGAGGTTTGCAGTATTACCAAAACATTCTGAATAGCTCTGTTTCTTGTACTTTCCTATTAATTTGCTTTTAGAAAATGCTGATTATTCACAATATGTAGGCTAAATCTTAGCTTACATATCCTTGTTGAAATTTTATTTTTTAGAAACAATTGTTGTTGTTGTTAGTTGCGAAGTCGTGTCCGACCCATCGCGACTCCATGGACAATGTTCCTCCAGGCCTTCCT
>JANHJO010004595.1:77893-89880 GCA_032468235.1 Pseudoxyrhopus heterurus | reverse complement strand
CCATCTTGTGGGACCTAGACACCTTCCTTGTTGTGGGCCCCCAGAACAGCGTTCCCCCCCCCCCCCCGAGATAAGGACAGCACCCTCTCTCCTACAGTTTCAAAAAACTTTGAAAATCTTTGGTCTCAGGCCTGGGAAAATGTTTATTATTTATTTAATGGACCCTGTTTTAGTTTGTTGATTTTGTTGATTATTAGATAATTTAACTCTGGGTTATCTGTATGTTTTTAGCAATTTTTACGGGGGGGGGGGTTCTAGGTTGTATGCCACTCCGAGGCCACGGGCAGCCAATGAATTTAAAATAATAATAAGGTCCTTGGAAAGGACTCAATAGGTGAATAAAAAGGCGAAATCCAGTCTAAATATCACTCCCTATATCACATATATTCCAGCTTAAAATAGGAACATTAGAATGCTAAGATGTGGTTTACATATAATTCTGAATCAGTTATTGCAAAATAAATTAGCTAATTGATCAAAATGCAATGACCAGCATAAAAATCTCTATTCATCAAATTTTTTTCCTCTTTTCAGGCAAAACCAAAGTTAATAGAGCCAATAGACTATGAAAATATAATTGTTCAGAAGAAAACTCAAATAATCAACGATGGTTTGCGTGAGCTTCTACTTTTTCCATATGATGATTTCCAGGTACTTTTTATTTTTTATGAATGTTGAATTTTATGAATGTTGAATTATATTGTATAAATTTACTATACAATACTATAATACTAAGGCTTGAAAGAAAATAGTTAAGACAGTGTAACTGATCTACCAGTTTCTAATATTGTACAGCTGGGTGGTTTAGGTACATAATAAATAAATGAAAAAATGAATCAAGTCTAAGTAAATTTCAAGAGGTTTGTTAGATCACTTCTCATAATCTGTAGTTATTGGTGAAGTATTGTTATCTTTCTATTTTTGAGCTTAACTTGATTGTTGATTATTTCTTTTAAAGTCTTAAAACAGGATAGGACTAGATCACCTGATATGACTCAGCTTATATCCCTTCTCAGTTTTTGAAATCCAATCATCTCTTCGGGGAATTAACCCAAAGTCGCTTGTGGGTTTTTAAGTGATGTGGAAACACAGCTATTGAAGACAGCCTTTAGAAACAGATAGCTTAAGAGTGGATGGATAAGTGTGTTTTTCGGGCTTTTTTTTAGCTAAAAACCCCGGGGGTCGCGCACGCATGCACAGTGGAGCTGGGCTGGGCGACGGCTGGCGTGCTGGGCGACATGGCTCCATGTGCCATTTTGGGCACGTGTGCCATAGGTTTGCCATCACAGGAGTAAACATTCTAATTAGTGACAGCTGGCTGCAGCCTATAAAAAAAGACATGATTTACCTTTGTTCTCTTTGCTGGAAATAATAACTGGTTCATGCATGACTCCTGTGTGTGAATTCTACTCTTGGACATTAGACACTTGGACTAGCTGACAACTTGGACAGATTCCTGAAACTTTAGATAACTCTTCTGCATGCTCCTCTTTGAAAACAAACTTCACGGGCAAGCCTTTGTGGTGTTTGACATTGCTTGCTACAGTACTGTTGCTTGAAAGTAAAATTGATAATCTTTCCCCAAAAACCTATGTATTGGTTTGTGGCTGAAACCTGAAGCAGGACACAATACAAATATGGTGTCACTGCTTCAGGCAGAGTATCTACCTGAATAAATATAATGAGTGAAATCCAAATATGTCATACCAGTATAACAATGTCAGACTATATGTCACTGCTTGAATATATAAACAAATGGTCATTTTGTATAGCTTGAAGAATCTGTTGTAGGTCAAGATGATAACAGTAGTCTTCACAATCAAGTTGTTAGTAGAAAAAGTAATTGGTTGAATTGATAATTAGTCATTTTAAAAATGATGTTATAAATGACCATCATTTTTGCTATGTTGAGGGAAAATGATTAAGAAGATTGAACAATACAATTAAAATATTTTAGAAACTGTCTGAAGTAGCAGTAGAATAAATAGCAATAAATAATGAAACAGTATAGGCAGTGGGAGATAGGAATTTATAGATCTGTCAATAGTAGTTTGAGGAGAAGAATTGGCAGACTGAAGACAGCTCTGCAAAAAGCAGACCTGACACAGACCTGACAACTGCAACAGAATGAAGAGCTACTGAATAGTCAACCAGCTCTTTTATAATTCCTCCCTGGACAAGAAGAGTACTTGAGATCACCAACAAATGCTCCAGTCCAGACAATTGCTTCTTGTGAGGAGACCACAAATAACAATCTCTAGTAGGTTTAGAGCTCTGGGAGATGAGGGAATAAAGATCTTGCTCAAACGGCAGTCATTGCCTTTGAAAGAACACTGGGTTCACATATTTTGTTTTCTAATCACTTTCAGAAATTGCTTGTTAACTGCCTTTATTAGGAACCTTTGGATTAACAGGTTTTATAACACCAGATGAGTTTTCTTGAATCCTCAGTGAAAGAAGTTTTAAATCCAAGATTAAGGATTTATGTTTTTTGGAATGAACAATAAAAGAGTGATTAAAACTTTGATTTTAGAAAGTTCCACATGGGGATCCAGATAAACTTGAAACTATTTTCACATAGGGGTTGAATTAAATTTGAAACAAAGGTTTTGGAATTACTTATTAAAATGCTTTTGTTTTGGAGTTTTTGTTTTTTTTTAAAAAATAACTTTAAAATTAGACAGCAGAAATCTTAAGGAAGAAAAGATTACAATTAAAGGAGAAAACATTCAAATACAACTTACAAATACAGAAAAAACAAAAACAAGATATTTTAACACTGGACATGTTGAAGAATATTTTTGAACAGTGTATCCAAAAGTTAATTTTAAGAGTTTCTGCCTCTATAGATAGACTCTAAAGGATGTTATGGAAGAGGCTAAGTTTTACATTACAAAATTGAGACTGATTTGGAAGTGGATTGAAAAGCAGCTGGCTACAAGAATGACATGGAAAAAAAGATCACATTGGATACTGGCCTACATTTTAGGAATAAAATGATATACAGATATACAAACCAAGAGAGTAACCTGCGAAATTTCCTATATTAGATTCATAAAAGAGCATTGTTAAAGCTTTGAAAAATTTTGTAAGAATAGACAGAAAAAAAAAGACATTCTAGGACATTATTTGAATAGCTAAAGATCCAGATTGTTAGATGTGCTAGGAAGGAATATAAAGTTGGTTTATTTAATCCAGATTAAAATACATATGTTACTTCTGATAAACTTTCATGGACTTTTGCTATGCTGGGACTGAATATCTATGGAGACTCTCAATGATCTGCATCATAACTGCGGTGGAGCAGTGGTTAGAATGCAGTACTGCAGACTCCTTTGCAGACTTGCCGATCAGCAGTTTGGCTGATCCAATTCCACCAGGCTCTAGGTTGACTCAGCCTTCCATCCTTCTGAGGTCGGTAAAATGAGAACCCAGATTGTTGGGGGCAATATGCTGATTCTGTAAACTGCTTAGAGAGAGCTGTAAAGCACTGATAAGCGGTATATAAATCTAATGCTATATTGCTATATTCCAGATAATATCAATAAAGTCTTCACCAAAATGCTGGATTTGGAAGAATTAAGGCAATGAGAAAACAGTATTCAGCTTGTTTTGTGGAGGAAGTTAAGAACATATGGGCTACAAGCTAGAAACAACTAATACTATTAAGTTATTAGAAAACTGTGGTAATGGGACAGAATACAAGGATTAGAAGTGAAGAAGGTATTACCATCTTTGTGACACAGTCTACTAACTTTTTATCTTAACTCCAGCCTATGTGCCTCACCCCTCCTTAAAACTGTTATGTGCAGTCCCTAAATAACCCATTAACCAAAAGTCATCTATTTAGCCCTTATGTGTAAAAAAAGAAAATCTAATGGAAAAATAATCCTTTTGCCTTGGTTTGTATAATTATGCTGAAATCACAGCATAACAAAGCAATGATTATCTCTGTTGCTCCAATTATATCTTCTGCTTCTCCTTGCACACATTCTACAACCTGCTATGCAATCTCTTAATTCTGAGAGTATTAAAAGATTCTGAAAAATGCAGGGGGAAAAACCATCAGAATCCAAGTAAGTTCAACAAGCACAGGTTCTCCAATTAGTAATGCTTGTTCTGCTGAAATCTCATCTGTTTTAGGAAGTGGAGCTTTTTAAACAGTTCATCCGAAAGAGCCTGACTGTTAAAAGTTGATTTTTTTCTATTACTATATTACTAATTGCTAAGTGTTAAGATTTCAATACACACTCTATTTTCATGACCTTCACCTAAATGAGAAGGCTAAGGGTGAGAAGACAGAGCCAGGCAAGTTACTAATTGCTTATGCTAGAAAATCTTCACACCTGTTATTCACAATGAATATTACAAAAGATTTGTGAAGGTGATTGAAATTAACTGGTTCACACTAAATTTAAAAAAAAAACAGCATGAGTAATATGCCTTTTATGACACTGGAACAAGTTTTAATATTATATTTTATTTTTAGTTGAGCTCATTTTTATGTCTGGCTTGTTCTACAGTGAAAAAAATGTAGCCCTGTGTTCTCTTGTAATTGAAATATTTACCAATAGAGTTAGATGATTTTGCTCATTTTGTTCCAAAGGAAGTTAACTTCATGTTTCCCTAATTCAAGAGTAATCTTCAGCAGCTTCTTTCATGCCATCCCTACCTAATTATGTAGGCCATTTAGGCCCTTCCATTGTCTCTAAAATTTTCCATCCGTACTTGAATCTCAGACTTCAGACAGTCACAGAGTCTTTTTTCCCCAGAATCAGCAGCATTGAGTGATAGAATTAAGGAATTAACTGGTTCTCAGTTTGTTTAATGTCTCAGTGGAGCAAATCCTAATAATGGTGCAACAGCTTTTAGACCTATAGACCCATTTGGTTTGTCTTCAGTGAGCTCTCCAAGGTCCTGAAAGTGCTTTATTCGACCCTCACTATGTGAAAATTAACTCTTTTCTAGTTTTCACAAGTAACTGTTATCCAGCTACTAATTCTCAGCCTCATGGACTTCACAATGTTGAAAAGGGATTATGCATGTTCCCCAGAGAGGAAGTTAGGGTTTGGCATCAAGATTCATGCAATATTCAACTCTATGGTTTGTTGAACATGCTATAATGGACTGATTCACCCAAAATCAATACATTCATCATAGTTATAGACTGTAATGGTGGATTCTTGATCCTATTTGCCAGTCTTCTCCAATCTGATTTAGTAGACAATTGGAGTTCAGTTTCTATGATAGCTGTACCCACATGGCCACTGTTAAGAATTCTAGGGTCAAGTATCAAGACTATCAAATCCCATAAAAAGCATTTTACGTGGGAAATCTGGATATTGGGAAGAAAAGGGGGATGAAAGCATGCAGCAGCATTTCAAATAAAAATGTCACAATGATAATATAATATATTTAGTTACATGTTATCTACTTAAATCAAATCAGTCATTTTCTTTGAAACTTCCTGGAAAGAAGTTTCCAAAGTGTTCTAAAACACCAAGGAAGAACTCTCAGATTTTCGAGCAAAAGTCATGCCCTAGGGACAAATGTTTTGACCACTGGTGAAGTTCTGTTGTGGATAACAGTAGTACTAATCAGAACTTTATAACTCAGCCTACTCTGAAGTTTATTTATTTCCTTTCACATTTATGTGCCCTACTCCAACTATTTGTCTTGTTCTATCTTATCTTGACTTGTCTTAACTTTCCAAATATCTTGATTGTACAATTGTTTTGAAATATAAGACATTCTCGATTATCTAACTCCCTCTTTTTCACAATAAGTTAAATATTAGGACTGCATGTTGCCACCACAGCTTTCTCCTCTTTCACATGTGTGAGAAATTGCATCTTCCAGCTTTCATTTTTATAGGAAATTATCAGATGTTACATAATCCTCACCTCATCAAGGCACAGAGGGAAGTTAAAGGGAGCTCTTCCCCCATCCAAATACTTTGCTGTGAGTAAAAGCATTTACATTTTGCAAAAGAGCCTAATATCGCTGCCACTGTCTCTTTTCCTCCTCACAGGAACAATATTGAATTTCAGAATTCATATCTGGTCTAATAGTAGGTAAAATATACAATGTATTAGGAAGATTTTTCTTTTTCATTATAGAGTGAGTGTAGGTTATAAAGATAATAAGATGGGGTGGTGGTGGAAGCATTTGGCTAATGATGTACCCTATAGTGTTTATCTGCAAGATAATTTCCTTAGAATTAGGGAAAATCTTCTTTTCTAATGTAAGCTCACATATGCTGAAAAGATAAACATGCTAAAATGCCAGGATATACAAGTTTATATAACTTTTCCTGAATATCAGAAGAAAAGTGACTGTAATATTAAGAAATGAACAAATCCACATCGAATGGGATCTTCAGAACATGCAAAGCAAGGGTGTAAAACTCGCATCGTCACGCATCGTCATGTGATTTATCATGACTTTTTTCCCCTTCGCTAAACTGGGCATGGGCATGGCCAGTGCGTGACGCCTCCGGCCCGTGGACCATGAGTTTAACAGTCCTGATGTAAAGGCTTTCGCACATGTCCCATTACACAGTTTTGAGCACTTTACCTTTCCATTTCTAATGCTATGTCTAATGTTAACCCAACTAAAAATGATCCTAGGCAATGAGGAATCACAATGTCAGTATTGTGATCGGTATTAGTACATAAGCAATAACACCTAGTTTCAGCATCACAAAATCAATTAAAATGACAACAAAGATGACAACAAAGCTTCATTCTAAATATTTTAGAAGACCTTTGAACCTCTCTGTAGCTCTTATCTCCAAAGGGAAGAAGATTGAGTAGGGCATTAGTTCATGGTTCATTCATTGGTTCACACATGCCTATGTTTCAGTTCTGCCTCCCAAATGCTGACTGAACTTAGATAACTTCAATCAAACTTCTCAACATCATAATCCTTTGCTTAATGTCAATTCACCCCTACCTTCACCTCCTTCTTCACTCCAAACAAGATATGCTGAAAAGGTCAGTGATACCAACTGACAGGAATTACTAAAGGGCAAATTAATTCCTTTTTTTCTCACTAGTCAAGTTAACATTGAGGGAGCCTCTATTTAAAGTGTAATTTGTGAGTCTTCGCCCACTCATAATAAGCATCAGCTGCCTTTCATCCTGCAAATATTGCTGGGCTGATGTGAATGCCAAAACTTAAGCTAAATTATGCATTTTTCTCATATTTTTATGAAAGATAGGGAAAAGGGAAAATGCAAAAATCCCAAATGAACAATGGTTACCCAAGAAAACTATAGGTAGAATGGCACTTTAAAATAATCCCTAAAATAGTTGGGGACAATTGCAATATAACTGAATAATAACAATAAACATATGGAAATTCTTATAAAGGAATGTGCAGATTTGTGATTAGCAAATCAGATTGATTTTTTTCCCAATGCACCGAAGTTCGAGTTTTATTGGTTTAGAAAATAAAAACCATATTAATTTTATTTGAGATTAGCGAGAACATTGTACGAGAATAACCAGATAAAAAAATTTCTGATCAGACCCTTACAATATGGATTTAACTGTAACTGTATCTTGATTAGAACTTAATTGTTTGTCCTGAAGAGAAAGAATATCTGTATACAAACCAGCAAAACTGTCTCTAGTGAAAGGCTAAGAATTAACTATTGAATTGTTGATATTTTATGTTTCCAACCTTAACCAGATCAGTTTAAAAGTAATATGTATACACTACCCTTATAATAAATATCTACTGTAACCAATTTTGACATATTGAAGATATCCTTTCTAAGATATCAGAATACAACTTTCTTTCTTTCTTTCTTTCTTTTCTTTCTTTCTTTCTTTCCTACTCTTTCTCTCTCTTTCTTTCTCTTTCTTCTTTCTTAACATTTCCTTACTTAATTAGCCAACTCCCTTTTTTTCAGAATAAGTTAAATATCTTTATATTTCTTCTAGATTCTGTTCTATTATGTTTGATTAATTATTAATTATTTTGGATTACTATTAAAGAAAGGAAAAAGAAAAAATGTAAAGTAAGAAGTTAAGAAAAATATGAAAATAAGTACAAATAGAAAAATAGAAAATATATAAAGTAGTGATTTCCAATGTTCTTTATAGAGGTTACAACTTACCCTCTCTCCTCCACCATTAAAATTGGATCATAATTTCCCTCTTCCCATATTTCACCCTTTTTAATTGGCAAATCCATAAACCACCAGTTCATTTCTTTCTATTTTCATCAAAAAATACATAAGGGGTTTCCAGCCTTTATTCAAACTACTCATTGTCTTATCCCTGATCAAACAGGTCAAGCTTCCTATGCTCCTGTACCAACAAATCCACATATGGTAACTATTTCTGATTTCCCACTGTTACTTATAAAAAAAATGATTCTTTTGCTAAAAACAATAAAGGCACTATGGGTGCATTATTTTATCTAATGCTATTTTTTTTTATTTTTCAACAAAGAAATTTGCTGTCTCATTTTCTTTCATTGCACACCAAACATTTCTCCAGTTTATTTGAAAACTGTTTCACCAAATTCATTTTTATTTCCATTTCTCTTATCATTAACAGATAAAGCTGGCATCACAGAAGTCTAATTTGCCATGGCTCATTTTTACTTCCGGGACATCTCAGTTCTTTCTCTTTCATCTTTATTTCCATTACAATCTTTTGCATCTTTTCTGTCTGTTTTTTTAATTTATTATTTCGCTTTATAAATCGCCCTCTTATAAAGGCTTTACTACTAGCATCATAAAGGCTTTACTTTAACATTAGAGTCACTTGGTTATGAACTGAAAAATGTCTTTGGCAATGTTTCTACTTTGTTAACACATGTAAGCAAATTTTTAGCTGTAAGTTGTGTAAATCAATCTTAAAAATATTTTTGGTAATTTAGCTTGTGTTTTTTTAACTTTTTTCACAGAGGATTTGTCTTTTTGCAGGCGAACTGCTCCATTCCAACCTTCCATTAGACACCAATTTTCATATGACAAGTCTATTAATTTTTCATTCCTTATGGACTTTTCCTGTGAAAAAGAAAAAAAAATGAACTTATGATTTATGGTTTTAATGATAAGGCAGTATAGAGTATAGAAAGAAGCGCATCATGATGTAACTTTAGAGATGTTAAAATATAATTGTACTTATAGCTGCTGTGAAGAAAATTGGAAGTCAGTTCTTGTAATCTTACACTTATTTACTTGCAAGTCATATTGCTGCAGTACTGAATTACAAACTTCTCTCTTTTTTGCTGGTATGCACAGTTTGATTGCTATTCATTAGATTTGCCAAAGAAATTAATCAATCTCCCATTTTTATCTAGCTCTCTTTATACTCCATTATTATTAATTATTAGGTATAGTGCTACTAGCTTTATATCTCAAATTCCCGAATATCTTATTTCAAATTTTTATCTCCACTGCCTGCAATTGTTGCAACATACTGATATGATCTATTGATATGTCTATTTCAGTTTCATCCCTGGATAAGCAGATTCATAAAAAAAACAAAAAAAAATAAAATGGTTGGAAAATAGCTCTGCTGCTTTTGGACTGGAACTTTTCAAATTGCAAGTTATCACCTTAGAGGTGAGACTCGCCTAAATTAAACATTCAACAGGCAAGTAGCTTTTTAGGTTTATTTTTAGATTCCATTCAAAATGTCAACATTGACTTACAGAGCATAGCAAAAACTCACTTGAAAATTGTCTGCTGTTTATTCTCCTGGTTGCTTCTCAAAATGTTCACACATATTGATGGGTAATCTACAACTTCTGGATTCCATGCAATCTCCTTGAGGTGTTGTTGAAGCTCTCAGAATGTTGTCCTTCTTTGCCTTTGAACATAAGGAACAAATAGCTTGGGAACAACTTGAAAGGAAGAAGCCCAGAGAACAGAAGCTGACCAATAAAAAAAAAAATCCAGGATAGAAATTATAGTGTGCATAGAGTTAAACTATGGAAATATTTTTCAGTTTATCAGTTTACTTTTTAAATTTCACCATTCAATGTTTTCAAATATTATAGTTGATGAGGAGTTGTATTCATAGTGGCTTGACAATAGATATTAGTGAATTACAACACTCCTTGTCATGTCCTGATCTTCAACTTTTGGAAAGAAAGATGGATTTTTTTTTCCCTGCTGACTTCATGGCCATGTTCATTTTGTGTTTCTTAGCAACAAGACAAACATGTCTGTCACTGACTTTGTCTGGGGGTCCTTTTTTGACTTCCCAGTCTAGTATATAACCTTATGTTTTCTGAAGATGTTCTCCACCAAGTGCTAAGTTTGGCAATTTTCCATGACAAATATCTTCTCTCTCTCTCTCTCTCTCTCTCTCTCTCTCCCTGTGTAGAGTCCAGTCTGCTAAGACATTAGCATGACTTTTCTAGTCCTCTAAAACATCCAACTACCTTCAGAAAGAAAATTTTGCTTTCATTTGCTCTATATTTAATTTGCTAAGTATTTATTCATGGCCTGGTTTTGGTAGCTTGATTTTTCCCCCTTTTGGATCTATTCAGTAGTGGGTTTCAAAAAATTTTTCCTACTGGTTCGGAGAGCTTCATGCACACATGTGTACTGCATGCAAGCATGCACAGGACTCAAACATTGCCCTCTGTATCAATGCTGGTGAGCTGTGCAGACACGCCTAATGCATGTGCATGCCAAATGCACACTTTGTGCCAACGCACACTTCGCACCAAACGCAGACAGGTCTCAGAGACTGCCCTCTGTATCAACACTGGTGAGCTGTACTGTTTTTTAACTCAGCTGAGGTGCAGCAATCCGCTCTCTGCGTGAATCAGCTGAGCTAATAAACAACAGAATATAGGAGAGGTAAGAGCGGGGAAAGGTGGGCGGGGCCAGCCAGAGGTGGTATTTGCCGGTTCTCCGAACCAGTCCAGATTTTCCCTACCGGTATGCCAGAACCAGTCAGAACCGGCTGAATACCACCTCTGCCTCTATTGCTTTTCTTCCTGCTTAAGACCAGCTTTTGGTTCATCACATAAATCTGACCTCAGCTGGAAAAAAAAGGACTTATGGAATGAAGTCACTTCTAGTAATCCATGCATTGAAAGACATGCTATGCAAGCTGCAAAGAAACAATTGCCATGCTGTTTAATGACCCTGAGGATTTAAATCCCACTTTTCCAGGATGTTTGTGATGGCAAGCCAGTGTAAATTACGCTTAGTTTGATGGAATTTAGTACTCTCGTTGAAAGGGGATGATAAATCTTTCAATTAAGGCAGCTTGTCCAGATTGTTATGTTGTTTCAGAAAAAATGCCTGGGGAGATGCATGGAAGGGTGAAGTACATGACTAGAGGTCCTGCTCAAAATTTTATATTACTTTCTATAAATGGAGACTGACTGTATGACTATGGATTCATTACAGGTTACTTTGGGCTTTCTCTCCAGAAGGAAGGTGGGATAAGAATCTTTACATGTTTTATGACAAAAGGGCCTATTTCTAGGCTAGCACTTTTGGTTTTAGTTAACCATGACTTTAGTTAAGCTTGGCTATCCAACAAAGTAAAATAAGTGAATAGAAAACTTTGTGAAGGAGGAGAAACTTTGATCTGGACACAAATCTCTGTGATTCATGTTTCTCTTCCATACAGATTTAACAGATTAACAGAGTTGGAAGGGACCTTGTAAGTCATCTAGCCCAACACCCCCCCCCCCATCCAAGAAGGAGGCTTTACACCAAAGTCCAATCTCTTCTTGGAAGCCACCAGTGAGGAAGCTCCCACAACTTCCAAAGGCAAGCTGTTTCATTGGTTCATTGTTCTCACTGTCAGAAAATTTCTCCGTATTTCTAGGTTGAATCTTTCCTTGATCATTTTCCATTCATTATTCCTTGTCTGGCCTTCAGAGGCCTTGAAAAAAAGCTTGACCCCTTCCTCTCTGTGACAGCCCCTCAAATATTGGAAGACTGCTATCATGTCTCCCCTGGTCCTTCTCTTCACTAGACTAGCCAAGCCCAGTTC
>JANHJO010004594.1:19257-32658 GCA_032468235.1 Pseudoxyrhopus heterurus | reverse complement strand
GTTTGTTCGCCTTGCAGTCCAAGGGACTCGCAAGAGTCTTCTCCAGCACCAAAGTTCAAAAGCCTCAATTCTTTGACACTCGGCCTTCCTTATGGTCCAACTTTCACAACCATACATTGCAATTGGGAAAACCATAGCCTTAAGAGTATATAGTATATGCTAAAAATGGAAAGAAATCAGCATCACAACAAAGAATAGAATAGAAATAGAATTTATTTCATGACCACTTCTTTCTCTCTGGCTTGTGAAATGGATTAAACTAAAACTATTTTAAAAAGTAAATCACTATTAAGGAAGGTAAATATAGGTAGTCCTCAATTTGCAACAGTGATTAGTGACCATTCAAAGTTACATCACTGAAAAAAGTGACATGACTATTTTTCACATGACCATTGTAGCATCCCCATGGTCATGTGATTTACATTTGGTTGCTTAACAAATAACTCACATTTATGACGGTTGTAGGGTCCCGGAGTCATGTGATCCCCTTATGTGATCTTCTGACAAGCAAAGTCAATGGGGAAACCAGATTCAGTTAACTGTGTTACTAATTTTAACAACTGCAGTGATTCACTTAACAAATGTGGCAAATAAAGTGTAAAATGGGGCAAAAGCCAAGTAACAAATTTCTCACTTAACAACATAAATTTTGGGCTCAATTGGTCATAAGTTGAGGACTACCTGTGCAAAAAGAGTTTGAGGAATTCCAAAGGTATTTCACTAAAATAAGCAAAAGAGCCATGTTGGGGGGGGGCATTTTGGCTAAAAGAGTATACATGCAAACTGGAGGTGATGTCGGCTCTGACAGATTCTCCTTGAAAGGATACAAGTTTTAAGCTTTTAATTTAGAGAAAAGATTAGAAGTGTGTATGCCAGCATTTGTCTACCTTGACAACTTTAAACACAGTAGCTGGGGAATTCTGAGAGTTGAAGTCCTCATGTTTTAAATTTGCCAAGATGAAGAAACACTGATTGTACACTTACAATGTACAAATAAATTATCTTCATACTAAAATCTGGGGTTATTTGTGGAAGTTGAATAGTACGGTAGGATATTTAGGAAATATAGCAGTTACTGGAATTGGCTATTGATAGGAAATAGTGCTGGCTAAATAGATTCGTAGTCTGATCTGCCACCATTTAGCATATTTGCAGAATCTATCACAGAGAAATTGAATGTTTAAGTGATTATTTTTACCTTCTCTCCCCACCAATTCCTCCCCCCATGAAGCCCAGCAGAACTGCTGGCAGCTCGAACGCGTGATCACAAGATCCCCCAGCGCTCACTTGGTCAGAAAGATTTCATTCCTGATGGAGCAGAAGAACAAGAATCCAAGCTACGTCAATGTCGGAAAGAACACTGGCAACTTTTGGAGGAGGAGCGTGTTGTGCGGTTGTATGTATGAATTACACCTAGAACTAAAGTACTAAACTATTAGTTAATTTAAAATGTTTTGTCTAGTATGTTTTTAGCTTTTCCAGTTTTCACAAGGGACTCTGTTAACAGGAAAGGGAAAAACTTTCCTAGATCCAGCAAACTGGAGAGTTTCAGGCAGTTCTCAAATACACAGTTCTTAGCTAAATAACTGAAAAGGTGGTTGTTTCACAATTTGAGGTACCTCTAGAGTCTGGACACATTTGAATCAGATTTTTAAATTGAAATATGGCACTGACTGCTTTTGTTATCTTGTTGGAAGATCTACATAAACAAAGGGAAGAGGAATGCTGGTTATATTAGATACTTTTGACATTATTAGCCATAGTATCCTTTGTGATTGACATTATTGGCCACAGTAACCTTTGCCTTTTTCCAAAAGTTCTTGTACCGGTTGGGATGAGGTGCTTTTTCAGTGTGGTTACTCCTTTTCTAGTTGCTGCCAAGCTCCGGGCAAAGCTCTAAGCAGGACTGCCGGCAGGATATACAGTAGCTTGTGGTCCTGGTAGTTGAATGAAAGTTCTCTTACCAGCTCATAATAGCAGCCAATCTCATACCTCCACTCTATATGCCATTTGCTATCACTTTTCCTCCTACACTCCTCTCCACTCTTAGCATTTGCTCTTGTAAGCCAAGGGCCTGAGGTGGAGAGATGCTGCCTCTGGACGTCAGCACATCCTTGAAAACACCAGGGAGTGGCTCAGTTATCACAGGCAGCTGCAACATTGGCTTAGATGCTTGTGAGTAAAGTGAATGTATGACAGCATGAGGCATGTGGAGGTGGGAAGCATTTCTGCCTGGCTACAACTACTTTTCCAAAGCACAGAAAGCAACCCCAACTTTACTCTCTCACAATAGGTTAACTTATTTAAAATCCTAGGGGCATGATCATAATGCTCTATGATCTAGATACCACAAATTATTTCTTCCTAGATCTGTCTTTTCTGTTAGCTGTTCTGTGCTAGTAGAAAATGGTTTTGGGAGGGAAAGTGTCAATAATCTGCTTTGTTGTTTATGCATAGTAATTCTGGAGCTGCTCTGGACCTATTTTAAGAAGATGTAAATCTTCTGCTTCCTGCTAAAATTAAAATAACTTCTTAACCTCTTTTCATCACCAAGAAAATTGGAGAATGAACAAATAGAGATTCTTCTTTTTAAATTTCTTTTATAGGGGAAGTTTGGTGAAGGCAGAGTGGAAGCCCCAGGAAGGTATTGTGGAACTGAAATCACCTGCAGTAAGTTTTACTACCGTATCTTTTATATGATGTTATTCTTACTCTCTTAAATAATTAACTGTTACCAGCTTTCTATCTCAGAGCAGCACATACCAGTAGCAAGAGGCTTCTTTCAGATCAAAGCCAGATGTAATAGGGTTGATTTCAGTTTTCATATTATGACATTGCCACTGAATAATATGTGCCCTCTCTCTTTCATCAAATGACTTAGAATAAAAACTGTATTTGTAATGTTTGGCTTGCAGCTGTGGCATTGTTTATACTGGAACCAGCTATGATTTTTGGAAGGTAATGTGGGTAAACAAGATATGGAATGAGCAAATGAAATCTGTGTACTCTTGATTTCTTTCCTGTCCCCCATAGTGGTCTAAAAGACAGCTGTTTTGAAAGTTAAGAAAACAAGGATATTGAATACTTCTTATTGTCTCACCTCCAATAATTCAATCCCTGAACTTGGGAGAACTGGACATCAGGCTAACTTCTCTCACACACATGCAATAGGGTGCATTGAGAAACCAAGAATTCTGGGGTTTTATGTTCCCTAATTGTAATTCAAGCCTTTGGCACAAGGATGAAATTCTTGTGCTTTTTCAGTACAGTTTTAATTCAGATAGAGACGGTCTGGCTGAATGATGAAGTGAAAGACTCCTAGAATTCTCCAACAATCCTGGGCTTATTTTGTTCTTTTTGAAATATTAATAGAAATTGGGATTGATCCCCTAAATTAACAACGTTTGTTGTTGCCATCAGGGGAAATTCTGGCAGACCATGGGTTTTACACAGCATGGAAAGCAGTGCTTGCTTCCAGAAGAAGCCTTGTATCTCCTAGAATGTGTAAGTAAATTACATCCACAAGCTTATGAATACTTTTTCAAGAGTTAAGGAAGAAATCCGTTTAGGGGAGTTGGCTCTCTGTCTTAACCTCGTACTAACGGGAACATCTGAAATGAGAGTGTAACCACACTGCTAAGAGTGGTTGCAATCTCCATAGGATTGAGAATCCTGCACAATCAGGATTACACAGGAGATCTGAATAAATGCCACATCTTCATTTCAGACCCTTCTTATGAACGTGCAGGTTGGGATGAGCAGACTCGCAGGAAATGTTCCCATCTCCCATTCCCTGATTTTGCAACACTAGTTTCTTCTGCAGAAAGCAGATCTGTTTGAAACATATAGATGTACATGACTTTATAAATACCAGTGTACAGTCCTTGGACCTGAGTATCGTCAAAACTGCTGCAGCATTCTCATTGCAGTTGTTTTATTTACAGAATTTACCCCAAGTGGCCCATTCTGTGGGTCTGTGTGATCATTCTGTGTGATCATTCTATAAGCCATATTGTACTGTAAAACCAATTCTTGTATCTTGAGATTACAGGTTAGTAACCACTCATTCAGCAATTGGTCAAAGCACTGAACAAGTGGTACTTAACAACCAATCCCCAAAGTTGTGGCTGTCATAGCACCCATGTGATCACATGATTACGATTCAGGCACATGATAATTGACTCACATGTGCGATGGTTGCAACATCCTGTGGTCATGTGATCATTATTTGCAACCTTGCCTACTGGCCTTCCACAAGTAAAGTCAATTTGGAAGCATGGGTAAGGTTGCAATTTGTTCTTGCTCCCGTTGCTTTTTCTCCCGAGAAGCCATGCTTTCCCACCCAGCTATGCTTAACGCTGCAGCACATCTACCTACTTGGCCTCACTTCCACCAGGCTATAGCACCCACACCCTGCCCATTTGCATAGCACCACTCTTATCTGCCTGCTGCATGGCTTGCCAGCCATCTAAGAAAAGGCTTGTCGTGATCAGGAATTGCAACATCCAGCTGTCTTCCTCATTGAGTTTGTTTGATGGAAGCTGACCGAAAGTCCCAAGTTGCAATCATGTGAGGTCCTCCCTTAACCCGCAATCCTCATTTAACAACAGGAATGGGGACTGCTAGGATTGCCATCGTTAATGCTGTCATGATACATCACACTTCATAATTGTATCACCTAGGGACAGAAGTTCTGGCCCCAATGACCATTGTTACACAAGGAGTATCTCTGCAGACATCCAATTGACATGTGTAGCTCTTGGTGTAGCTCTTCAGATTCCAGAGAATATCTCAGGCAATCGCCACAATGGTAGGTTTGCGCAGTTCCTGAACATTTATTTATTTTTTTCTTACAGGGTTCCCTTCAATTATTCTACAAAGACCTACCTTTGTCAGTCCAGGAAGCGTATGAGGATCTGCTGTCTCCAAAGTCGGTCAGCCTACTAAAATACCAGGTGGATTTCAAAATTTGGAGTTCAACATCTACGGAAGCAAATTTGGCAATTTAAAAAAACCATTAAATTTCAAAGCCGGTAGTTTTGCTGTAATTATATTATCACAATTAGTTGTGCAGTTAAGTTGACGTGAAAGGGCATGTGAGGATATTCCATTGAAGTTTGAGGTTAACTGCTTATACAATGAATGCTGCTGTCCAGCTTTATTTTCACAAGGACAATATTACTCTGCAGTATGATATCTTGATGGTATTCCCTAAAAAGTAGAGAAGACTGAAAAGGGGAATCACTCATTGAAAACCTGTTTCTAGTCCTGCCTTTGAAGCATTAATAATGGACACTTGCTTAAATACTTCAAGTTGCAGTCCAACCTAAATATTGCTGAATGGCCTGAGCAAATACGGTATTAGGCCTGCAGAATTCAGGCAAGTGTCCTTAGCTTTACCAGTTTGCCTAGGGACTTGATGGTTGAATGAAAAACATACCGTTGTTTAACTTGTTAATAATTTAGGGCATAACTTGTTAATAATTCTTCATACCGCCATCTAAATTGTGCCTTTTGTAATATCTGATTATTATATAGTCTCTTCCTCATTTTTAAGGGGTGGTTTGTTTTAAAAAGAGAGCAGATATCATTGAAACATTTCTATGATCTTAAATTTATTCAGCTGAGACTTCAATGTTGATTAGAATCCTTAGAGACCTAGGGATACAAAATCTCATTAGTTAAAATTATGATCTTTTCTGGGTGGATGGGGGAAAAAAAGTTTATTGTGATCAAATGTTACATTTTAATGGTTTTAAAATGTTATGTTTTAAAAATGATGCAGCATGTTAACTCTCTCCGTATCATTTGTTGCTATGAGGCCCCATCACTTTTGTATTACAATTTTATATGTTTACTTGGAAGTTACTTTTTAAAGTAAAGTTTCCCTCGAATGGGGCTCAATTCCTAGTAACTACATGGATATGTCTATGTTTTTTTGGTAGCCTTATGGAAATAGTTTGCCACAGCTGCCTTCTGGTATAGATCTTGCAGCCTTAATTTTCTGTGCTTTGTGAAGGCTGCAAGTTAAACCAGTTAAATGGATTTTGTGTAGTTGACTTGAATGTATTCAAATTTTGTTTGCATGACAAATGGCTATTTAAATGCCTCTTTGATATAGATACACTTTGTTAACTGGGAGCATCTGCAAATCCTCCTGTATATATATATATGGGAGACATTGTATGCGTGAACCACCTACCAATAGGAAGGTGGCTTTCATTCACACACAGTTCAGGTTAAAAAAAAGTTTGATAATTGAATCTCTAAAGAATGTAGAGTCCTTTCTCATGTGAACTGCTTACATTTCATCCCTATTGTAAGGTATATAGCCACTTGAAGCGACTGGGTTACATCGTTTTGAGATTCCATTCCAGGTAATTGTTTGACAATCCTTTTCCTTCTCTCCTGGCAGTGTGTCCATTATGCATCTCTTTAACTTTGCACAGCTTCTCCCTCTTCTCCCCTCTCAATATCCCTACTTCCTGAGATGATTGTATTTCTCTTTCGGTCTTTTGCTTCTCTGTTTGACTTTAACTGAGCAGGCGGTTAATCAGTGAAGAAAAAGGAGGAAAGGTTTGCTTTTCTAGTGTGACCTGTCACTGTCTCTGAACCGATTGTTTTGATCTTTTTTGGGTGGGGGGGAATCTCTCTTTTACAGCACTGTTCCAACACCTTATGAGAGGCAGCTGAATCTGGATAGCCGCTACCAAAGTAGGGAGAGAAGCAGCCACAAGAGGAGATGCTCCAGCCCTGGGTAAAAGCATGTGGGTAGTGGGAGTGATGGCCTTGACAAGCTGGCCCCAGGTGGGCATGGAATTAAGCACTGAGAAATGCATCTGTTTTGTTCTTGTTTTCATATTTGTCTCTTGCTCTAATGAGTTTAAAGTTTCACTTTAAACTAGATGGAGAGCAAGTAGCTCTACAGTTACTGCTGAACATAATTTGTAGCAACCCAAGCCAACATGGGCAATAGTGTGTTATACAAGAACTCCAACTACAGGCAGTCCTTAACTTACAACCCATTGCCTAGAAACCATTTTGAGGTTACGATGGACCGTTTAGGGGTACTTTTGTCCTGAATTTGAAGTTCCAATAATTGTGCCCTTCCTGCAATCACATGACCGCACTTCTGGTCCATATTTATGATGTTTGCAGCATTCTGTGGTCACATGATGGCATTCTACAATGTTTTTGCCCAAAACTGGCAACAAAGTTTTGGTTTTTGGCAAAACTGTCCCCCTAGGGAACCATTGCTTCACTTAACAAGTACAAATTCACTTAATGATCCCTGCAAAAAAGGTCACAAAATTTGCTTAGTCACGTAGGTGAGCATATTGATGGCTGTCACAAGTTATGACCATGATGGGCAGGTTCCATTACAGTTGTTAAGTCAAGAACTACATGTAGTGGGAATTCCTGAGGATCATAGATTTCTGGTCCCTGGTTTTAAGAAAGAAAAATTAGTTACAGTTAGTAAGAAAAATATATTACAAGACATACATGTGTGACTTGCCCATTTTAAAGAAATCAGGAGTGACTGTTGTGAGTGACACATTGTAGTAGCGGTATCATCCTGTTGCCATTTTAAGTACATATGAGGTCAGTCATTTTGAGGGCTTTGAAATAAGATCATCATTATGTTGGGAACACCAAGTTTTGTTTCTCTGAGCTATCTTAATCAAGTGAAGGTCTGGAGGTGCTGAATCACTATCTGGATTTGGCAGTGGGATAAATAAGGACAATTAAGTTAAAGTCTCGAGAAGATTGGTAAACTTTATTGGCAAACAGGTGGTTTGCATGTTTAAAATTTTGTGCTAGATGTATTCTGGATGAAAATGCATACCCACTGAAGAAGCAGGCACGTAGCATTAGTTGTCTTAATCCAAAATTTCAATACACAGATTCAGATCAACCCTTAGGTTTTTTTCTGGCACATAGCAATGCCCTTTCCTGGACAGGGATAGTCTTGCTATGGTGGATTTATACTCTAGGAATGTTTAATATCATGGGGCTGTCCTCGAAAATAGTTAAGCCACTTCAAGTGGTTCAGAATTCAACTGATGTAGCTAGTTTAATAAACTGTTAAGAAATTAAACTATTAATAATACTTCATTAAACTTGCATGCTGCCGCTCATTGGTTCACAACGATTAAACAAAAGCTGTCACTTTAAAAACCCCAATTTGATAGGCAACTAAGGAGTTGTTTGAGTACTTTACATGTCTAGAGGTTTTTGAATGGACTGAATTATTGGTTGAAAAATGATTAAAAGTGGATGCAGTATAATTACTTGCATCCTTTTGAACAAAAGACAGTTTATGAATAATGTGTTTGAATAATTCTGTGAAAGCAAAAGATAATCTGTGCCCATGTTTTTATCCTCCTCTCTTTTATAAGATCGCAAGAGAAGAAACCCAAGCTATCTGAGAAATCCCAAGAACGGTCGCCTAAAAAGGCTAAGATCCGTCATGCTAATTCCAGTTCTACCACATCAGATAGCTCACCCAAAGCAACAGTAAAGACACCAGATCCAAAAATTGCAAATATTGAATTGGTCCCATCTTCAAGTGTCACAAGAGACTGCAGTGAATTGGCCACCTGTGCTGAAGACTACAAAGAGACATGTAGGAAGACCTTTGGGGAAAGCCATAAGGATATTTGTGCATCCAGGTGGAATTTCACCTCCATTGTTTTTCCTAATATGGGTGCTAACGGCCCTCAAGTCTTCCTGCCAGAGCCTGATAAGAGGCTCCTCCCAGAGAATGTAACAGCACGGGCAATTGATGCTAGCCATTGGCGCAGGCGGCTCAACCAGAAACAGGAGAGGTTGACCCGCAAGGAACAGGAGCAGCTGAAGTGGGAGAGAAGACACAAAATCAGTGTCAACAAGGATGCCAAAGTCCGGCGTTGCACCAACTGGCAAGAGTACAAGGCACTTCTGAGAGAGAGGAGTGGTCGGGAAGATCTCTGCATACAGACAATCGCCCCACTTGTGAAACCAAGCCAAGGACTTTCCACAGGTATCATGGCTTCTGAAAAAGAGAGGAAGGTCTGACCTTTGTTCTCTGAAGAAGGATGCACGTGGCCTTGTTTAAGATGATGGGTATTTCTGAATGCTGGAATAGCTGGCTTGGCGGCAGAGGCATGTTTTGTGAAGACCCTAATCCAAATTTCTTCTCTTTCCGTCCCTTCCAGCTGACATCCTTCAACAGATCAGTGTTTTCCAACCCTCACACTTATTAGAGGAAGCATTTCAGTAAGTATCAAACCAGAAAATAAGCTAAATGCTTTTAATCTCTCCCAGTAATTGTAGGTATGAGCAACAGTCATATTGAGCAGGATGCAGAACCTGTAGCCCTCTGCAACACACTACTAGCTGGAGCTTTGGCAGTTCAGGTTTAACCACTTCTGGAGGGTCATGGGTTCTTCTCATATAGCATATACCTGGGGATGTTTACTTCCAAGCATTACAAATCATTCGTTTACACTTGGAAAACATTCTGGAACTAGTGGTTCTGCCCCTATATGCGTGTGACACCTCTCTGCTATTCATTAAAACAACATTTTTCAGGATTGCACAGGATCCCGAAAAATCCAGCTGCTTTAATGAGTAAGCAGAAATGTGCTGTGTTCATGTGTGATCGAAAGGACTTCTTCCAAATCATTTTCCTAGCATGCATAGCACTACAAATCGTACTTTATGTCAGAAACATTACTTGGAAGGCCAGCACTTAACCTTAAGTCCCCTAAGCCTCTGGGGAGTGCAAATATTTCCAACCAATTTTGAAGGTGTTTCACGCAGTGCACCACAATACGTGTCTCTTGTCTTGTAAAGTGTTAATTGTTAAATTGCAATTCTTTTAACTAAATGCTGATAAAAGTAAATAAGTGTCAGATTCAAATAGGCATACTCTGCTGGTGTTAAGTATAGCTCTCCAAACTTTGTATTCTCCAGATACGTTGGACTAGAATTGCCATTGTCCCCAAGCTAATAAGGAAGAAGATGAAGTTGAAGAAGTCTGCTTTAATTTTTTTTCAGCATGTAATAGTTTCTAGGAAATCCTCTTGCCCTTAGGCTATACGTGATGGAGATATCTGGAATCTTAAAATTTATCTGACTGAGTTTTGGTTTTTCTCTTAATGCAGATGCTTTCCAGTTTAAGGAGGCAGTTTGGTCTTTACTGTAATTACTGTAATTACATGCCTGGGAAGTGAAGTTGAGGATCATGTTGCATTAGTCATTCAGTGTACCACTATCTGTCTTTTTTTTTTTTTTTTTGGACACTGGAACAAGCCCAAGGATCCTCTGTATTTAAAAAATTCGAGTGTTTGAGAAGGGATGTAATTTTTTCCACCATCCGCTCCCACTGCTTGCTATATAATTCCACTCTTAAGAAACCATTTAAAAATTTAATCCTGAGTCAGATATGCCATCCTGCTACTTTCCTTTCCTTGCCGACATGTTCACGTCCAGTATGGATTATCTAACTGCCTTCATGGATCATGTTTTAATGGATGAGGACTTAAAGTAACATTTTGAGAAATCGGACAGCTGTGGCAATTGGTTTATTATCGTCAATTTTTATGTTGCCTCAGTAAGTAACTTTAGACAGTTTGCATCTGTAAATAACTACTCAAAACAAAGCAAACAAAACTGAAAGAATACATGGCACAGGGCGGCACAGGACTTAATGAATTCACCATCAAACTGACCTCAAGGAGCAAGCATCTTCATCCAACCCAGTCCCAACAAAAGAATTTTTACAGGGTTGAAGCAGTAATGGAAAGTGAAATTGGGGAAGTTCTGGTGAGGATTTCTTAATATAAAAGAATAGCTTACAACCTATGGTATAGTTTTCATGTCCTTTCTGGCTTAAATAGTGAGACCTTGTGCCACCAACTTTCAGCATTAACTGTTTGGGTAAAGGATAGGAAGAATGCTAATTACAATTTGTGCTAAGATTTGCTGTACCTGAAGATTTTTTTCCCCTTCCGCTCCTTTGGCACATCAGAGAGTGGCCAAAATTTTGTACTAATGATTAACCTCCACAGATTACAGAGTGATTCATCAGAGCTAAAAATAGATTTTGATGTGTATCCTGCTGATGGTGCTTCAACTTTTAAAAAGAATGATCCCGGGAAGCCTTATGTCCGGATGTGCGTTCAAAGGTAATAGGTGCTTGCAATCTAATTTCAATCTGTTATAGATTTTGCTCATGTGTTTAGATGGCTTGTCTGGTTTGGTTTGATGGAAAAGAGAAAGAAAGAGGTAGCAATTGTCCTGTTTGTGGTGAACCTGTTGTGATAGATGGCTGCCCAAACACATTTAGGACTTTAGATCCCAGTCCATCCTGGAACTAGATCCTCCGGTTATTGGATCTAGCAGTACTGGCTGTTAGAGGGAATCCTCGAGTTACGAATGTAATGGAGCCTGCCCATTCCATTCGTAACCCTAGGATTTGTGGGCGTGAATCTCGTACCTTGAACGCGATCACTCCCTTCTTTTACCCATGCATTTACTAATCGAATGCGAGGCTCGTTAAGTGCACATGAGGTATTTCAGGGTGCGGAAGGCCATGGGGGACCTACTGATGGAATAGGCCACCTGCTTAAGACCACCAAGGCCTCCCCGACCCACTGAAATACCTCATGCTCCCCACAATTGCTTCTCCCCTCCATCCTGCCATGCCGGGTCACTTACCGTGTGAAGATAAGCAAGCTGTCTCTTCTCCAGCCTCTCAGCTGCACACGCCCCTCTGCAGCTCCGTTTTGGTGTGTACAGGCCTTGCCCGGCACTTTGCCGGCCTAAATGGAGCTTCAGAGCGGCGAGCCCCTCCCTCCGATGCTCCATTTTGCCCTTTGCAGGCCTTGCCCGGCACTTTGTCATACAAAATGGAGTTTCGGAAGGGTGAGCCCACCTCTCTGAAGCTCCGTTTTGGCCAGCAAAGTGTGGAGTGGAGGAGAATAGGCAGGACGAATGTTGCAGAGCCTCTGTGGTTGTTCATAATGGCAAACAACTGCTGTGGTGCTGCAACATTTGTAGTTTTGGGACTTGTTCGTAAACACTAGGTGGCGGGTAGCGTGTAACTTTGAATGTTTGCTGAGGTAACGCTCGTAACCTGGGGATTACCTGTATTGGAGTTCTTGCTCTCACCATGGGGACCTGAAACTCGTCTGTCTGTCTGTCTGTGTCTGTCATCTATCTATCTATCATCTATCTATCTAGATCTATTTCATTGGAACAGCAACGTTCTGTCTCTTGCCCCTAAATACAGTAATACTTTTTATGATGTGACTCTTTAAAATGTATTATCAAATAGAAAAAAAAGTTTTTTTTTTTTTCAGTTTTGATGAGCAGATCCCATCCCTGAAGATTGTCAAGCAACTGTCTTGTCAAAGTAGAGATATTCCAGTGGTGTTTGCTCTAGTTGACAACGGAAACCTCACTTTCTTCTCTTTTAAGGAGTTCAAATTACCAATTGATATTTATCCCTGATACTGAGGGTATCATTTGGAAAAGCTGTTTTATAAATGGGCGAGTTGAAATAAGAGATTACTCAGGGTTTGACATTGTTCAGTAGGATATTGCCCTGAGTTCTGACTAACAGTACTGTGCTGCCAGAGGACACATATTCTATATAGCAAGAGCCTAAAAAGAACTGTTCCAACAAAATCTCTTCTGATTAGAAACAGTTATTTTATTCTTTTAATCCACAAGTTCTGTTTTTAGTTTGCTATTACCTAAGCTAGCATTTCTGCCAATCTGGAACAGTTCACGAATTTGAGCCTAGGCAGCGTCCCAAAATATATTTCTGCATCAGCTGAATGTAAAAGTTGGAAGCTACTTTCATGAATCATCACATAGCAAAGACAAAAATATTTTTTTTTCTTAGTAATCTTTAGTTCCAGACCCAAATATGGAACATATGAGAATAGCTAGATATATAGATCATTTGTTACTTTTTCTACAAGAAAAGTTGGAGGCCAGAATCAATGGAATTATATCAACACTTACTGTAATTTCTATTTGCAGATCTAAGAGATTTATCTAATTTTCTTAGGATTTGGTTAGTGGAAGACCACGATCTGCATTTGCTTTCTAACATCTCTTCTAGATACAAATTAAGCAGGTTTATATCAACAAATTTATTTTACATTCTTGACTGCTGTGGTTTTTTTTTCTCCTGCAGATCTTGACATTTTCTCCTTACTATGAAATTCCAAGGCAGTTGAACCTTGCACTGTTACTAGGAAAAAAGGCACTGAATAGTGTGGTTGTCATGAGGATTTTTACATAGAAATTGCAGAAAAAATGTTTTGCGTTTTCAATTACTGTATATACTCGAGTATAAGCCTAGTTTTTCAGCCCTCAAAAAGGGCTGAAAAAACCACCCTCGGC
>JANHJO010004594.1:0-15344 GCA_032468235.1 Pseudoxyrhopus heterurus | reverse complement strand
GATGGAAGGCTGAGTCAACCTTGGAGCTGGTGGGATTCGATCAGCCAAACTGCTGATCTGCAGTACTCTGTTCTTAGTGTCTCAGGATCATGTGATCATCTTTTGTAACCTTACAAGAGAATTCAATAAGGAAGCCAGATTCACTTAACAACTGTGTTACTAACTTAACAACTACAGTGATTCACTTAACAACTGTGACACAAAAGGTCTTAAAATGGGGCAAAATTCACTTAACAAATGTTTCACTTAGCAACAAAACTGTTGGCTCAATTGTGGTCATAAGTCAAGGACTACATGTAGCCATATGGACTTAGCTGAGAAATTAGATAACTTTGTTTAAGGATCCAGAATTGGATCAAATTTAGACCTATTTATGAAACTTTGCTTAAAGAGGCTTGATACAGTGAATGCTTCTGCCAATAAAGTTTAAGAGAAACTGAATCTCCTTTGCAGTATTTGTCAGTATGAACTAATAAAATTTCCCACTTAAAGAGATTGGTCTGTTGAATGTCATCTTCTAAGCAAATAAGATAGTGCCAATTCTGCCTGACCCCCCCCCCCCTATTTGCTTAGAGGTCTCAGTGACCTGACAATCTACATTTTTCAAAACCATAAAAGAGTAGCCAATGGCACATTTGAAAAATTAACTGCATTGTAAGCTGGGAAAAGTTGTCCTGTTTCCCTACCACCAGCACCAAAGTGGGCTGATTTAGTAGATACTAACCCTTTTAAATATTTGGTTTTTTTTACAACAAACACAAAGATATTTATTTACCATGGTCATGTAGCAGATTGTTATTTTTACATTCAAACAATGGTGCATAGACATATATGGGTTTAATTCCCTTTTCCCATCCTCTGCCTCTTTTGCAGATATTTTTCAATGAATAAACTGGTGTGTTTTGTTCTTAAAGTTGCCTTTGTATATTTATTAAGTTGAGTAGTTACCTATTCTTGCAGTTTCCTGTGATTAAACACTGGTAAACATGTATGTTTGTTGTTTGTACGTATTATATGCAGACATTTGGATAATTGTGTTTTTATATGCAGATCAATGACACATGAATGGAATGCTTAAAAGTGAATCCAGCCCACAGGGAATAGCAATAGCACTTAGATTATATACCGCTTCATAGTACCTTACAGCCCTCTCTAAGTGGTTTACAGAGTCAGCACATCTGGGTCCTCACACCCAAACATCTGGGTCCTTATTTTATTGACCTCAGAAGGATGGAAAGCTGAGTCAACCTTGAGTTAGTAAACTTAAATGATAATATTTGGTTATTCTGCAGCTGGACTCTAACACCCACACTAGTTTAATAATATTCAGTTGACAGTGATCCTCAGAGTATGTACTTTATAATTGGTGTGTTCGTGGTTTTCCTTGGCAATATTAGCTACTCTCAGATTACTGGACCCCCAAGAGCAGTTAATTAAAAGAATGGGATTAATTTATGGATAAACATATGTAGGCTATGAGTTACAGATTGCCTCTTCAGAGAGTTAATTTAGAAATTGTAATATCTCTTGACAACACACAGGATGAATGCTACTGTTTTATAAGTTTTCTAGTATAGAGAAGCTACTTATCCTATTCCTTTATGGGCATTAATACAAGTAGTGTATTGATGGCTTAACCAGTGGAAGCCATATGCCATTTCTGATTCAGCTGCACTGTGGAACTTTTGATCATAGAACAGTCTTTTCATACAGTAAGGAGGCCACATAAAGATTTCTATCAAGAATTGATGAAATAATGTTGATAGATAAGATATCTTTAACCTTTCAGGCCTTTCTGTTTTGTGCCTGTAAATAAATATTGCAAGATGATCTATTTGAAGACTTTTTAATTATAAATCCTGAGTGATTATTGATCATTATATTTTTATCCTGATTTTCAAAAAGGAAATAGCATGCTGCTTGGAATTGGTTTTGATTGGAGTCGCCACTACACCATATAAATAACAATTTTAAAAGAAAAAAAATACTACTTGCCTTTGCTTGACACCAGCAAACTTTTTGTGTGACATTTGTTGTTCTTCAGATGGGATTAGCAAATAAATTAACAATTCAATAGTGTATAAGTTATTGTATATATAGTACAGAAGTGAATGAAAAGGGTAGTTTTCAGGATAAAATGAAACTCTTTACAATGGATGATAAATGTGTGGCATAATTTACCTGTTATCAAATGATTTACTGTAGAATCATAATTTGGTTTGAATCTAAATCTTTTCAGTCCTTGTTCAGTGGTAGTTTGAGAGTCTTGTGCTTATTATATTCCTTGTTATCTTGTTATAAAACACTGTAGATGCAATTATGATAGTTAATGTTTATACCTCAAACTCTAAAAGAAAACAATGAATGCTTGAGCTATAAAGGTATTACCTGCTTATATATTTTATTATTTTTTTCAAGCTGCCATAGCTAACTTTTTTCAATGCTAGATTGTTGTCTTAGCCATTGAGTTCCTTAATAAATGCATGCATCATGCTAGGCCTTAATATGCTATGTTTGATTTTTGCTTAACATGTTATGTGAACATTATCATTATGCTTTGTAATCCATAATTTTTAATTAGCAAGTTAGATAAATGCAGTCACTAATTCAAATAAACTGTGGTTGAAAAAGAGGTCTTCGTGATGTGTGAACCCAGACTATATACCCTGACAATGATCTGTTTAATTAAAGTGTCAATATTTGTGTTAATTCATAGTTTCATAAACGTTGACATGTCTTGGGCAATATTTTTGTTTTTTATATATTGGTAATATTCATCAGGGTTTCATCTATAAAGATACTGTGGATCTATACATTTGGCAAGAAAACTAATTTTGCAAATATGTTTGATTTACTATATTTTTGTTTCATAATGTTCTATGTGCGTATGCACATTCCAATCTATTTGTAAATGTCCTGAATTAGTTCAATACTTAATATTGTACTTGTGGTGTCATACTGAATCTTGGGCTTTAGTTTGTTTTCATCCTTATTACTTTGATCATTCTGATTTTTGACTGCCAGTCAACCTATTCTGCTTTTTTGTATATTCTACTTGCAGTATCATTTCTGTTCAGTTATCTTTAAAATGTCAAGGGAATTAAGTTTCTAATAGGCTATAGAAATACCATGTAAAAGATTGATTGGGGTTTGTTAGTCATGAGGAATAATAACAGGTTCTCAAATCTCAGTTTTACTATAAAGCTTCATAAATTAATATTCTGTCATATTTGGATGACTATCCATTTCAGTGTTTTGTTATGTGAGGAACTTGAAATCAGGGTGGTAGTTTCTGAAACTTAAATGATTATTATTATTTTTTTAAAAAGCATGATCTAGAAAAACTGGTATGTGCATATACAGCAGAAGTATTTCCTGGTATGTGTTGGGAGGGTGGGCTATTTGGTTTTTCAAAATCCTAATCTTCCTTACTGAGAAGTAAATTTCACCAAATTTGCTTCTATTTATTTCCTAGTAATTTGTATTGATTCTCTATAATTGTGAAGAAGATTCACATAGACTATGTAACATGCTAACTGGTAATTCTCAGTTACATTTGGAGCTGTAATTCCTGGTGCTGCACAGGAATATACAATATGTTGGTTTTAAACATGATTTTTTCAGACTACTACACAAAATGGAAACACATTTTAGAATAATGACATCTTCATAAAGACATACTTTTCAGAAAACTATATTAGGAGTTCTAAAATATTGCCATGGTTTCAAGTAAGTGTAATTATTCTGTTTTGAGTTCTATTTATAATTAGCTTAAATTTATATGGAATCTAAGTAGATTAATTTCTTTAGGCTTTCCTAAAATCTGTATACTATTTAAGTCTGAGCTTTTAGTTAAAAATAAATATGTAACTGGCAGTTTGGCACAAAGCTGTGAGAAACTAATTAAATTTTAGTCCTATAATTGCAGATATTATTTTAAAATAAATTCACATCATCTTTCTCTTGCTTTATTTTATTTTATTATTTATATCCTGCTTTTATAAATAACTCAAGATGGCAAACATGCCTAAAATTCCTTCCTCCTATTTTTCTCACAACACCAACCCTGTAAGGGTTGGTCTGAGAGTGTCACTGGCTTAGAGTTACCCCACCAGCTTTGATGTCTAAGGCGGAACTACAACTCACAATCTCCTGGTTTCTAGGCCAGCACCTTAACCATTTACCAGTAACCAAATTGGCTTTCCTTTCTGATTTGTTACTGGGAATGTTAAGTGCAAGCAGAGGTAAAGATTGAGAGTGAGCTGTCTTAATTACACAGCTTGTGTTTCTTTTTAAACGGCATAAAACATTTGTCAGCTGGAAGTTACTAAATAAAGCTCCAGTATAAATTAAATGAATATGGAGAAGATACATGTTTTTCTGTGTTCCATATTTTAAAATTTAATGATTGAGCTATATCCTGGTTTATACATATAAAGCAACAATTTATGTACTTTACAATATTTCCATATCCTCAAGCAAAAGAGTTTAATGGCTGTAATAAATATGAACAAAAAAAGACAATTTGGTTGGTTTTGCTTTGTGATGTGTGAATCGTTATGGTTTGATATACAAATTGATTACTGTGATTTCTTTAATCAGTTATTGTTAAGTAAGACTAAGGAGTTTTTTGTGGAAACATTGCCAAAATATGTTCCAACAGGGCCATAGTTTGTTTTCTTTTGGGGGGGGCAGTATTTCCATTCTACAGGTAATTGAACTCCCACATTTGTTTACAAGGTCTGCCATTTTATTGTAAAATCTTTAGGTATTTTTGTCATTAGCAGAGACCTATTTATGGTGAATATTGGGCTTGATACAGTACTGTAAGGAGGAGCATGGTTCTGAAAATACATGTATTGAAACTGAAATAGTTGCATTTGACAGGAAAAAAATGAAGTGAGTAACTCCATGTTATATACGGTATAAATGGTCAAAAACTAAAACAAAGAGATGAATTTGGGTATTTTAGTATAATGTATCTATGGAGATTCTCAGTCACCCAGGTCATGATTGTCCCAAAGGTGCTTTTTCAAACTGGACTTTGTTTTTCCTTGAAACAGAAGTCAGAACTGAAGAAGCTTCTTGGATGAGAGGTAAAACATCTTCAAGGAAAAACAAAGTCCAGTTGCCTTTTGAAAAAACACTTTTGGGACTCTATTAAAGATGGAAACGCAATTAGAGACATTTTAAAACAACTACTAGAAAGGTTACTGATTGAACATGGTCTGTTGCGAAGAACAAGTGTCAAAATAAGTGAAAATGGTTTTGTATCATTGCTTGCCTCTGCAGACTTTATTTCAGTATATGGAAATGAGTGTGAATTATATCAGGCATGGAATGCACTGGGAATGTATATGATAAAACAAGAACTAGGATCGAGAATGAATGGATGCTGAATGAACATCGACTGAATAAAAAAGCGAATGGCCTGTGCAAACACACTAGAGTATAAATGAGTTGCAGATAGAATGAACATCAAAGTGCAGAACAAATAAAGTATGAATAGGTTGAATAGAAAGATTATTATGCTTAATAACAATTGCTATCATTAAAGTGACAACTTTAAAATAAACCATATTTTATTTTTACCATATCCATAAATGTAACATGTCATAAAAATGATGTCCTAATTCAGAAAACAAATCTACACTAATATAATTCCATGTTTAATTCCAGGTGAAGATTTTTACTTAATTTTCTTAAGCTTTATAACACTGCTTAGTTCTTCCTTTTAGCTTTTATTCCTATGTTGATATTATGGAAGAGGGTTTTTTTTTCTTCTATTTTACTCTAGCAAATTGGTTATCATATTATTAGTTCTCATGTCATTTTATAATTTTTCAGCTGCTTTGAACAACTTTTAAATTCATTCAGTAAAAATGTTTGCTCTTAGTATGCTTCTGGCTGTGAATTTGGGAGTTGGCCCAATTATGCGTAGCTCTTCTATCAGTCAGGTGTATATCTCTACTTTCTTTAAAAAAATATTTGTATCACTGTAGGAATTGGAGCACGTACAGCATTGTTAATTGTTTAGTTATGCATAAAACAATATGCAAACTGGGGTGATAAGATAAAGCCAAATTGAATTCAAAGGAAGTCATTCTCAGGAGTAAAAGAATTAGTTTAAGAATGCCTTTGAAGTGGCAGCGTTTCTCTCCCACAATAATATTTAAAAGGAGGAGCAGTCTGCCAAGGAGGAGTAGACTGGGTGATCAGACTTTAATCTTCTTAGTGTTGAGGTGGGTATTGCATTGCAGAGAGAAATGTGTGCCCTGTGAACAGAGTAGAGCTCTCTGTATAAATCAAGTTAAACCTATCCTGTTTCATCTATATAAATTTACGAGTCTTGCTTTTAAGGGAAATGTGTTCAGGACTGAACCATGACATTTTGTTATGCACTGGGCTTAACAACCTTGGAAAGCCTTTCTGTTACTTATTCATAATAATGAAGGGCAAAGGTTATTTGTTCAAACAACATCTTTATGAGCATCTCACTGTGGTTATTACTTCCACTTTTTTTTTTGCTTTTTGTACTTGGTACAGAGTTGGACACTGCCCTTCCCATTTGTTATTGTGATTAATCACTTATTGTGATTAAAGGACCTTCTCATTCTATCAAGTTACTACAATACCTTGCTATATTATTTTTTCCTCAAATTAGTATCTCAATTAGTTGGACTTTAGAAATTACACAATAATACAGATTGGTGCATATAAACAGTTTGCTGAAGTGGAAGATAATTCCACTTTGTGCAAAGCTAGGTTAGGTTCTAAAACGTTAGCTTAATCCTAAAACATTACACAAGATGTCTAATATTCTTTTTAGATTTAGAGAAGAAATAAGTTATTGTAAAAATGAACTGATATTGTCAGGACTCTCATTTTGTCCCTTTACTCCTGTGTAGTGGTGACTACTAAATTAAACTATTCCTATATGAATTTTTGACATGACAAATGGGATAACCTCAGTATTAGTTGGAATGTGGAGACAATGAGCCCACTTGTTTACATAAGCATAAGTAGTGATGTACTTTATGTAACGAAGTAATAAATACTGTAGCTGCTACAGTATTCCTGCGCAGTCCAAAAATTTCAAATGGAAGTAACTCAATTAGTTCTCATAGTTTTATAATTAATATAATAGTTTTGTCTGTGCTTAGTTACTACCATTAAAGTAAATCCGTCTAGGAATATTTATATTTGAGATTGTTCTGCATGGTTTATTTATACTAGAGTAAAGATCTTATGGAAAACTGCTTCAATGTGAACAATCTGATTTTAACATTCTCACAAATGTGTCTTAAAATTTCAAACAAATTATGTATTAGACTCTTGTAGCGCTCCTTATGGTGTTTGCTGCAAAAGACCAACATAGATACTGTATTCATATAAAAACAGATTTGCAGAATTCTGTTTTAATTGCCTTTTACAATGTTTGTTTATAGCTTTTATGATTTTATGCCTACTCTACACTGCCTAAAGTTGCTCTGTGAGGAAGATGGGTGGTTTCTAAATGAGATATATAAATATATGTAAATAAAAATTAAATTCTACAGCTCTCTTTGTGATCACAGACTATAGTCTCATTCATTTCTTGCAGAAGAACATGTGTCCTTACAGGATTGTTTTGATCTGGGAGATTTAAAAAAAAAACGTATGGAAGAGTTATAGCTCAGTCAAATGCTTTATATGAAGACTTACTTTCATAAGTTTATCATTTAAAATCAAGTTCTTTTGAATAAAGATGCAGTAGTATTAGATATTGCAACCAAAAGAACAGGTGTATATCTTCAAAGAAATTGAAATGATTTCTATTCTGAATGTACATTGGCAATAATCAATGTTTTGAGGCTAATTGTTTTGGTTTAGCTTGAATTTCCATAATTTCCATCAGTACACTTGTGAGAGTTGATGTCCAATATGTCTGAATCATATCCAGCTTGGGCAAAAAAAAAAGTAGCAGACTGCAAAATAAGGCCAAATGTTTATTACTTTCTCTACATAGGGCCCTTTTCTATTTTGAATGAAGAATTGAGAATCCCAGTTGAACTACCAATAGTTCAAGCCCCATGGTACAAATACCGGTAGTATCAGTAATTAATGGTTGCAGGAACTGAGTATGTCTAGTCTAATAAAGAGAAGGACTAGGGTTTGAAGGTCACAGCCAAGAGGGGGGTTAATCTATTCTCAAGGTAGGACAAGAAGGTAGGACAAGAAATAACAGATGGAAGCTTATCAAGGAGAAATCCAACCTAGAACTAAGCTAAGGAGAATAATTAACCAGTGTATTAGTTTGCCTCCAGAAGCTGTGGGTCCTCCATCACTAGAGGATTTTACGAAGAGATTGGACAGCCATTTGTTTGGAATAGCATAGGTCTCCTGATTGAGCAGGGGGTTGGACTGTAATCTGCAACATCTTTAATCTGAATGCAAAACTTTGTGGATGGGGAAGCTGATTCTTGAATGTACACAGATGTATGGTTCAAAGATTTCTTTTTATTTTACTCAATAAAGTAATTTGGGGGGGGGGGTTGCCTTTTGTCCTGCTATTATATTCCTGTACATCTTATGTTTGAGGCGGTAACCTTTGTTTTCTCAGCCTTCTCCTTTTAAACAGGCCTTCCTTTATGGTCAAAAAAAATTCCCCAACTTTTTTTTTTTTTTTTTGCAAATGAAGGCAAGTTAACTCTGGACTCTAAATTGCACTAACTCAGAATTATTTCTGTTTCTATTTAGTTCATTGTTTATTAGTTTTTCAAGAGATACTCAGTATTCTATATGAAAAGATACAAGTACTCCATACTCCAAGATGTTGCAATCCTTATTGTTTTGCTTTTTTCTGCTTTGAGCTTTTCTGTGCTTTCATAAAAATAATTATTAACAAGGCCATATTCCACATTTTGTTACTTTCTTTTCTTAAAGGAAGGTTAGACATACAATAGTTAGCTGACTAGCTGTAAGCGAAATTAAGATTCATGTATATCACCATTATTTCTTTAAATATTTGTAATTGTTTGGAGTTGCATATCTTTTTATTTATTGTCTTCAACATCTCATTTAAGGAGACCTCGTTTTCTACTTGTTTCTCTTCAACTGTGGCTGCAACTCTAAAACATAATTTCAATAGAACTTTATTTCTATTGCAACAGAATTTCACTTAAGGTTTCTAGGCCAAATATAGACAAAATATAAAACTGTGGCTGTAAGTCCTCTTTATCTATACACCCTAAATTTGATATTCCTTTGCAAAAAGAAACACCCATTACGATCTTGCCCTCTTCAGCTCAGTCAAGGACATCTTCTGCATAATACCCATTAAAGGGATAAAAAAATAATTGAAAGGATTCACATGCAATCTGGTTTCAGACTTGTTCTACATGTTAATTGTTCAGGTTGTACTGATATGACTTACATTGAGGAATAGATTAAAATTCATATATTCTGATGGGTCATTCAGAGACTTGAATATGCTATTAACCATGATATCCTTCTAATTTACTTGATTGATACAACATTAGAAATGGTATTATGGATTTTAGATCTTTCTGTACTTACACCACCATAAGTGGTGTTACAGGTTGTTATACCATTTGTGGAATAGGTCTTGGCTATGTCAGCATTATCAATATGATGTGCAATTCCAAAGTCAGTTGAGGTATGTTTTACCAAGTATTACCTTGATTCCCATTCCTGAGACTAATTCTGTCCTAATCTCGACTCAGTTTTCTTGGAGGACTACCTTTTTCCACTGGAACCTACCATTCATATTTATATCAACTTATGGGCCTAATTTGTGTGACCTTTGTGAGACCAATCCGCTTGATTGGTGTCCAATAGATTGCTTAATTGTTTGAAGCATGCTAGGTTGACTGATATATATGCATCTTTTGAAGACCCGTTTTTTGTTCTATTTTTTTCTGAAGTAATAGTGGGTCTTTTAAGTTGGTCCAGAAGAAGCTAGTCTCCTGGAAAGTGGAACCAGTTGACAGAATAGTGTTTGTTATAGTCTTATGGCAGCATAGTTGATATGGTACATAGCTAGGCCTTTTAAAATGAGATTGTGTGTGTATGCACCAATGCCCACAATTAATTTCAAGTGCCTATGTGTTGCTTTAACCATTCCAGCTCCAAATGGCATACAGTAAAATATCATACTAGAAGATATTCTCTAAGGACATGGGATTTTTAATTCCTAGAAATATTTTGCAATAAATCAATTCTAATAGAGAAATGTCAAGGCAGGATAATATATTCTCAACTCTTTAAACTGAATTCTTGATTTAGATTACAGTGCTGGGTAATATGAACAAAGGAGAAATTTCCTCATAATACATAAAATGTATATTTGCACATGTAACATTATTTTAATATGTTTATTAACAACTGGAGGTATCTTTTTTACACTTATGGGAAGGCTAAGCTCCTTATTCTTCTTTCTCCCATATTCAATGAACTTGAATTTGCTATGACAGGAGATACTAGTACTAATTACCATTCTGGGATATTGAAGACCCTTTAAATAATCTGCTAGAGTCTTTTACCTAACCTCTGATGTGTAGTGTAATCTCTTTTTTACTAGTTTAAAGAGCCAAGATACCTACTTTCAGTTCTGTGGAATTCTTAGTGCTCCCTAAGCTTGGTTTTTTTGCTTGCAGACAATTCATTAGACAATTGGGTAACAACATCAATAATACTGAGTATCAGTTTTGCTACCTACACTCCCTTGCACTGATGATGTTACCTATTTGGATGATGAAAAGTCTGCAAGCAAATGATCAAGCTCAGAGAGCATCAAGAACTCCATAGCTCAATCCTGAGCTGCAGATATTCTTTTCTACAGAATTTTCACTTTTATTTCTATCTAAGCACATTGTATGTAGCTGATATCCAAGTGTCTTTACAGATACCTTTTCTTCTCTACAGCTTTTGGTGCCTTGCAATTAAAGAAGAAAATGAGAAGATTTCTGAGGCCGGGACATGATACCGTAAGAGAGAGGCTCAAGCGGGACCTTTTCCAGTTTAACAAGGTATTTTGTAGGTCTTGAATAAGATCTAAGAGGAAAGAAATGCAGAATCTTTGCACATTTTATGTTCTGTTGCTGATTCGGATGAATTGAGGGATGGAAAGGATGGTTCTCTTTAACCCTGGCTTTTCCAAATGCCCCTTGCCCATAATCATACTTAATTTTTGGCTTAGAACATAGCATGAAACACAAAAGTATCTGATAAACCTCCCAGACTTGTTGGGAGTTGGTGGTGTTCAAATTTAATGAATCATCATCTTGTGCTGGACGTATGTCACCATTGAGGCAATAGATTTTTTGATATTTTCATGTCTTAAACTTGCAGATGGTTTCCTGAATCCCAGATGGCCATTTAGAACACATAATTTTCATTTATAATTTTAAAGACACAAAGTAAAGTCTCTTTCTCTGGCAATATGTTCCTTCTGTGGAAGCACATGGCAGCTATTGTGGTTTGAATATAGTATTGTTTTTAAATAAACAAGAAAAAGGCAGTGTACAATTCACAAGCTTGTATGCACTCCTTCAGTGCAAGTAGGAGGAATGTTAATTTTATTTTTTTTAAAAATGAAAGCAGTTGGTATGATTGTTTATTAAAAAATCTGAAAAGCCAATACTGCTATGGGTGTAAAAGTTAACTCTAAATAGATTTCTGTTAATTGAGGATAAATTTCTCCTATGAATTCAACATCATAAACAGTGCAGTGAACAACAGGTAGTCCTCACTTAACAACTGCCTCATTTAACAACCATTGAAAGGTATGACTGTGTAAAAAACAATTTTACGACTAATCTTCACATTTACGACCATCCCGGCATCCCACAGTCATGTGGTCATTATTCAGACACTATTTGGCAACTGATGCTGTTTATGACCATTGCAGTGTGCCACTGTCAGATGATCACTGTTACAATGCTTTGCAACTGGCTTGTGAGAAGCAGAATTTAAAATGAAGAAGTAAAATTGCCATTTGGATTCATGCAATGTTTCACTTTGTGATCACAACATTTACCAATAGGGTTGCTGGTCCCAATTGTGGTGGTTAAGAGATGGTTTACTATATTTAGAAGAAGGTAAAAAGTAGGGTGTTTTTGTGATGCTTACACATTCTGCTAGTTCTTAATTTTTGTGTAAATCTGTAAAAATGACACTTTCTGTCAGCGTTCCAAAGAAACTTCCCCATCTCCATTCAGCACTCAGAGACAAATTCATCCAAGCAAGAATTTATTTAGAGAAGTCATGTTGGTACTTTTGGGAAAACCCGAATCTGAGAGTTCCGGGTTTTCCCTTCGTAGCTGAAAATCCAAAACCCATCCCCTGCACCCATCAGTCCATCACATGGTCCAATCACCGGTTGTCCCAACCGGAGACATTCCTTCAACCACTCCCATCCCGGGTGCAGGATGGCACGGCCTTGATTCAGAAGAAGAAGGTTGTTATGTCCAAACTTTCACCTCTCTCTAAAATCCCCCCTCCCAATTTCCCAGGCACTAAAATGTGGCAGCGTGGAAGCTATTAAGAAAAATGGCTTCTAAAGCTGACACAATGGTTAAGGAGACAAGCATCTTTCCAGATGGATCTTTCATTAACAATAAAGTTCCATCATTCAAAAACAAAATTATTTCTTGTATTATTATGCCACTTTTTAGTTTTTCACTCTCTTGATTAAAAATAAATATTAAGAATTAATGTAGACGTTTTTCTTTTCTCTTTCTCTTTAAACCTTTTTCATATCTGAAATTTTAATGAAGTGAAATCCAATTGATACATTTTCTGTTGATACCTTTTGTTGGATATAATTGGCAGTAACTTCTTGTATAGCAAAATAAGCAGTAGGTGTGATTGTGTAAATGCTATAAGTCAGGGTCAAAGGTGAATGGTAGGTGCAGAAAGATTAACAAAAAAAAAATCTAATTTAGATGGAACATTTTCCAGTGGCGTTAATGAAGTGCACCAAGTAGTTTCTCCTTTGACCTCTTTTCATTCTTCATTTCTATCTTATTTTTGTATTAAAAAAGAAATTTTAGAGAGCTTCTTTCAATAAAGGGCAAGAGAAATTAGAAGATGACTTTAATAAAAAAGAAACCAGAATAATGCATGCTTTTGATTATAAGTACTGTCATCTTGTGATGGTGCCATGCCACTTGTGAAAGAGGTTTAGGACCCATGATAGGCTTGCAAGTTGTCAATTATTTCCTGCTAACAGGCTTATTGGTTCTAGAGACTTGCATAACATAGTTGGATGAGAAGTTGGAGTCTTGAGAGCCACTGTTACATGCCATTTGGACCTACTACTTCATAACATGTGCAAATGTATAAAACTAACGATATGTTTCTGCCAAGGCACTTCTCTTTTCTTCAGGCTTTCTCTAGACTGAAGCACTCCCATTAGATAAAAGGATATCCTACTGGTAGTATATAGGATGCTCTCCTCAAGGAGATACATGTGATCTCTAAGCTATAGTTAAAGTTTTATCAGATAAAATATTTAGGAAGTTTCCTTTGTAATGTTCATAACCTGTAACACCAGAAGTTCTATAGTCCAGTTTATAATAGCAGCTTGACATTCTGGGCTAGATTCATCTCCCAAACGTTCTTGAAGTACAGTTTGGGAAAAGAAAGAGGTTAGCTAGAGAATGCTGTGTTTGAATTTAAGTAGTGAAATAATAAAACAAACTCAGTAACAGACCCATGAATTTGAAGAGGGGAATTCTGAACTAAAATAGATTGAAGCATTCAAGTTTTACTTATTTGCTGAAGTCTGCTCATTTATGCTTGTTGCTAGAAATGACTTTTTGACATGGTGATATTTTAATGTCAATACTAAGCTAAAGAAGACATTTGCTTTACTCTCTGATCAGACTAACTTGGAGTTCAGCGGGCTTCAGAAGGAGGAAGGTATTGCTTCAAGCAAAGCCAACTTTCAGAAAGTTGCTGACAATGAAAGCTTAGAAATACATTTCGGTTCATTGGGATTGCTCGAAGAAGAGTAATATTCTTTTGCCCCTTGGATACTGCTGGAAATTATAGACCCATAATTCTAATGTTTTGCATATGAATTTCTTAGTAAATTGATTCCATTGCCTTGTGAATTATAAATTTTAAGTTTATCAAGGAGAATTTCTCATCAGGTTTTAATCTCAGAATTAAAAATTGTCACCTGACATGCAACTCTAGTCCTCCAGTAGGCTTTGTAATTAATAAAAATGTCTCAATGTGGCTTTATTTAACTAAACTGTTTTAAAGCAATAATAAATGCACACCTTTTATTTTTGCAACTGTTAAGTAATTTTGTTTGGCATTAAAATATCACACACTAACAAAACTACACACAAGCAGACTTTTGTAAATGTGTATAGATTTTGAGAGTTTCCAAGGCATGCTTAGGAACTTCTTAACAATTTGGTAAGCATTTTCATGTCACATCCAGTTCATCTGGTTCGCCTTTCGAACAGACTACCCAAAACTTGATTGTGAGGCCTTATTCTGATTGCTGATACCAGGCAACATTTTAGTTTTCCTAGAATGAAATTGAGAAGATAGTTGGAACAATTGTGATCAAAAGTGGTTATGAATGAGCACGGCTACGTGCTTAGGTTGAAACCTAAGTCAATAGCATTAAGAGCAGAGAAGTAAGTGCCTGTTCTTCTAAACATGTAATGTTCTTGTGGATTTCTGACAAGTCCCACTGATCCAAACTCAGTGAGGAAGGATGTGGGATAAGAAGACATTAGGCCTTCTAGATTATTTTGTGGGTTTCCCTTGCAGACTTGTATTTGATCTGGTTGGGATTTAAGCCCAGTCCCGAAGCAGAAACTTCATTGGTCACTCTGCTAGATGATCTTCACTGAAACCTAGAATGGAAGACTTCTCTCTCTAAAAGAGTTGGTATCCTACATTTGCAGCTTTTGCTTTTGGAAGCAGTGGCCAAGGCAGATTTTGATTAGACAGGTATATCAATTATGGATCTATTTAAACTAGGAAGCATTTTGACTGATTCATGCTCTCATCATAATACAATTGAATGAGTGCCCCACTGTATACAGGACTGATTCAAAAGTTGCAGCTGCTACCAATATGGTGTATTGTGGGCCAAAACAGTTGTGGGCCAAAAGGTAATCAGTCCTTTTCTGTAGTAGCCCTGACAAAAAATTCAAGCTCATCTTTATTACAACCAGAGGCCAACCATGCAAATTGTTTACAAACAGAATTAAAAATCCTACTAGTAATCCTGAAGAGGAAACTCAAATACTTTGGCCACCTGATGAGAAGGAAGGACTCCCTGGAGAAGAGCCTAATGCTGGGAGCGATTGAGG
>JANHJO010004593.1:353121-363753 GCA_032468235.1 Pseudoxyrhopus heterurus | reverse complement strand
CCACCAAAGGTGGTCCCTATTTTTCTACTTGCATTTTTACATGCTTTTGAACTGCTAGGTTGGCAGAAGCTGGGACACGTAACAGGAGCTCACTCCGTTACGCGGCACTAGGGATTCGAACCGCTGAACTGCTGACCTTTCGGATCGACAAGCTCAGCGTCTTACCCACTGAGCCACCGTGTCCCATTAACAATGCTTACTAAGCTAATTAATTGGTAACTCTGAGTACAGAAGTATCAGTAGAACAAAACCTATCCATATTTTTCAGAAATTACAAAAATCTGATTAAAGAAAGAAAAATATGTGCATTCATTAGATTTGCCTGGCATTTTCATTAAGATAAGAATAATTCATCTAGAACAAATGATTATATAACACAGACTGTATGAAAAAAGTTACTGCCAGAGTAACTGTGCTCAGTAAATGGGATTTTATGATATAATTATAATAGTAGAATATTTAAATCTATATCTATAAAAGAGAAGTCTGGGAGGGATGTTTGTTTGTATGTGCCCTATAGAAAATCACATCCCTGCACCAAACTCTCCCAAACTTGGTAGATAGGTACCTTTCCATAGGCAGACGGTCACTATCAGGCTCATGAACCCCTAAACATTCCAGAACACCCCCAAAAAGTGTGGCAAAGTGCACACACCACACCAAAATAGCAACAAAGTTGTACTGCGCATGCCCACAGCCTCTACTGCGCATGCCCACACCCTCATTTGAAAAACAGTGACGCCGTTTGGAGAAGGAGGCAGTGCGAGACAACTGGCTCGACTGTCAGAAAGACACAGTTTGCATCTTTTCCCCAGTGGCACAGACACCTGGCTTCCACACTTTGCCCCAGCGGCAGATTCCAGTAACGGTTCCGCCTGAGGGAATCCTGCCTCCACCCCGCCACCCATGTGGGAGTGGGCGACGGGGCCGCCCTGCCTTTCAGGCCACCGTTGTGGCCTGAGGAAATCCCACTATGCCCCACCGCTCATGTGGGAGTGGGCGGCAGAGCCTTCCTGACTTCCAGGCCTCCGCTTGACAGCAGCAGCCAGGAATGCGTTTCTGGAGGCGAAGAGGGAGCAGTGGCATTGCCGGATCTGGCTGTCTCCTTTCCTGGTTCTCCCACGCTGGGAGAAGGAGCAGAGGTGCGAGACGCCGGCCCAGAGAGAAGACCAGGCCTGGCTGGGAAGGGCCAGGAAGGAGCTTCCCCACACTGCCAGCCACCTTCTCCTCCAGGCCAGATGCACCAGTGGCAAGCCCTGGCCATAGGACCAGTAATGGCTGCAACGTGGTTGGGGTTTTTTGGGGGGGAGAAAGGGTTGCACAAAGCTGCAGCAAAGCAATCCTAGGCTGCAGACACGTAGCAGGTGACAGGGGCACAGCGGCAGAGAGGAGGTGGCTGCGGCAGGGTCATTCCCATGGAGCACTGGCGGAAAGGAGGTGGCTGGGGCAGGGATGGCTGAGGCAGCAGCAGACACGGCATCTGCTGCCATGGACAAACACGGGCAAAGCCAGGTAATCAGCTAGTGGGCCTATATAAAGGCCTTTAGGAATTTGATTCGATAATAAAAATCGAATCAGTATCTTCTTCTAAGCAAACTGAAAACTATGCAACAAAGTTAAAAGAAGCCAGGTTAACTAGAATATTAATTAGAGCCCAACATTAAGTAGTATAACATAATTCCAGTCTTCACATACGGCAAAGCTCTGAGAATATAGATCTTAAAGATTTAGACTGACCCACTTCCATAGAAGAAAAATTACATTCTTGACAATTTATACACTAATTTTGTCTTGAACATAATTAATGTGAAAAGAATTTAGTAACCATCATACAGAAAAAATGAAAATTAATATGGCTGTTCCACTTTTTTTGGATATTCATGTCCACTTATTAATTTCAATTATCCAGAATCTTGTAGTTTGAAAAATATCCCAAAATATTTATAAATTTCAACTTGCTTAAGTGGATTTTCATTAATCCATTAATCTGTCATTTGTGCATGTATAGTCTTTTAACAAAGATCATGGCCTTTTGGTAGCTAATATCCAATAATTCCCCACTGAAATAGATTGAGAAAGCATTCTTCTTAAACCAATTGGGGTCATGGAAAGTATCACTGCATCAACCTCAAATAATAGTACTGAGAGGTGTCACACATCATGTTAAGCCAAAATTAAACAAACCACATTATGGCTTTGTGTGATGAATGACTCCATTTATTGTAAAGTTTCTATGGTTTCTTTTTTCCTTCCCATTACTTTCTTCAAATGTCAAGCTTCAGTGGTTGCTATAAAGAGGAAATTGAAAGGAAATAATAGATAGGAAAATCTGTATTTTCCCAAAGTCTCTGATACTGAATTTCATTTGATCCAAACATCTATCTATCAAAAGGTTTCTTAGAGATTTCCTGTCTTCAAATTGTGCAATTCATATTCTATTGTCTTTTGTAATTGTATTTCTATTTTAAAAATCATTGATAAAAATGTCTATATACATTCAATATATTCAAAAGAAGCATGTTATTTTGAACACATCAAATTTTTGTACATCAAAAACATTTTGAAATTAAACTTAAGAAAGACATCATAAGCAAAGACATTTCCAGAAAGATACATAAATCTATAAGTGTTCTAGTTCAATAGGCTGTAAAATACAAGTTCTATTTTCCTTAGAATCAAAGCAGTCCTGCTAAATAAATGGAACAGTACTGATTTTTAGCTTGTTTGGTCATTCTCTTAGATATCTTTTTGCTATATCTAAGGGTGTAGTTTATCTTCTGTCTGGTTTATAGTTTGTGCTTGATGAGACACTTTATTAGCTCTCTGAAGTTACAGTTAGGTTTAAACTTCAAGCATTTTAAGCATTGCTAGAATGTCCTGAAAGCAGAATAGGTATCTTTCAAATAATTTAATTATATGATTTAGTTCAGTTTCATTTGTTTCCTTCAGAAAAGAACAATTCTGAACTGTGAAATGTTGACCATTTTTATATTAGAAATGATTTTGGGTGCATTTATTTCTATTAAGCAATATTAATTGTGTAAATCAACCAACATATTCTGTAACATTCAAACTGGCAGCAAAAAATGTTTCCATTATTAGTTCAAACATTAAAATGCATGGTGAATATCAGATTGCTTTGAGTTTCTTAAAAAATCAATTTCATGTGCAAACTAGACATCAATATCTAAACTAATTCTACAGATTTGTTTTTAGCCAAATTGAAAATTGATTTATGTAATTTAAAATATTAATTCCATCCTTTAAGGAAAAATAACGTATCAGAAGGATTAAGAGCTTTTCATTCCCTTGCTTTCTCTATAATCACACTGGGAGCTGCAAATGCTAATAAAGATCAGAATCTGGCTCAACTTTTCTGACTCTCAGAAAAAGATTTAGTTTTATTGTAACTTTAAACTCAGACTAAATTACATTTTAGTGGGTTGATTCATCCAGCCTTATCATAAGGGCTTAATACTGCCTGTACTTTGGAGCACTCTACCATCTAGTATAAAGTAATCTTGGAAGTATACATCATAATATAAATATTGTGCTTGTGAATGTAAAACAAAGTGAAGGTATACTCCAAGCTTGAAGATTTTCTGTCTGTGAAATGCTTAAAGAAATAAATGTACGTACCTAACCACTTGATTTTTGAAGGTAAACAGTTGAGTCGGATACCTCTAATACCTGTAAATAGGAAAACCATTGGCAATTATATCTCTCTGCTACCAGTTCTTCTCTTGATTTTATTTTGTATTCCCTTTGGCAAAATTCTAGTATCTCATGATAGGTTAGCCGCTTAGGCTTGCCTGTTAATTCTTATCTATAAAATACTTCTCATGCAACCAAGGGGTTTTTGGGCTCAACCTGGGTTTTATCTATTTCATAGTCTCAATATGGCATGTCTTAACATAATGATTTTTAAAATCCACATTAACCTTGACTTATCATACTGCAAATATCCATGCCATCCAAATCCCAGATTGTGTCCTTCTAACTCCAAGAACCTTCTTTTTCTCAGCAGCATCCTCCCTTTCATCCAAACTGCAAGTTATAAAATAAAATTTCAGCACAGGTAGACACAATTCCCCCTTTTTCCTTGCATCTTATAACACCTTATATTTAATTCCTATTTTTCCCCAGCTACACAAATTTAAATCTATACTTCTACTGTTTAAATGGTGCATCACATGTATTCTCTGAAACAAAAACATCAATCTAGACAAGACATTCATTTTTATCACAGAAATTCTCCTAGCAATGACAATTGCAGTTTCTCTATCTTAACACATGTTTTTTAAAGTTCATTCCGTGTCTTAACAGATTATTTTAAAATAACATACCAGTCATATTTGTTACACTGTTACCCAGATATTTTACCTTCTCCTCAATCTTAAAAATCTGTTTTACTCATTAATTGTGCTTGATGTTTTATTTTCATATTTTTTGGTAAAATATCTTGATTTTCTGTTGTTAATTTTGAAACCTGCTCATGCATCAAATTCATTAATTTAACCATTAATGTTTCAATTCCTTTAAAGGTTCTTTTAAAACCAACACCAAGTCATCTGCAAAAGCCCTTAACTTTTAAGGTTTTTTTTAAAAAAAATCTTTACTCCCCTAATCCGTTCTATTTGTTTTATATCTCTATTCAGTGTTTCAAAAATCAAAATAAACAAGAGAACTAACAGTGGGCATCCCTGTCTTATTTCTTTTTATCTCTCACAAAGTTTTGTTAGATCTCCATTATCAATTTTTTCTGTGTTTTCTGTGGAATGTAAATTGATCTTTGCCATTTTATAAAATTTTCTCCAAAATTCTAAAACTTTTGACAAGGAAGCAAAGTTCAAATGATTAACCACCTTCTCTTCATCCAAGAAAATCAATGTGGCTTATTTTTCATTATATTGCTCAAAATATTCCAAAATATGCAACACATTTTTAACATTATCCTTTACACTGTGTTTTAGGTAAAAAGCCACACTGATCCTCTGAATAAATTCTTACAAAATCATTCCAGTATACAAGCTGGAATGGTTTGAGAACCATTGTAATCATTACAAGGATTACATTACATTATCAAGTGGTAATCATTATTTAATAGTGGTATTGGCCTATAGTTTCTTGTTAAAGTCATATCTTGTCCCTCTTTATGTATTAGTACTATATTGGCCTGTTTCCAAATCTCTGGCATTTTTCTTCCCTGTAGGATAAATTCATTCTGTTTTGTAAAGGTTGTAAAAGTTCATCCACAAAACATTTATAATAAAAATCTGATAATCCATCTGGTTCAAGCACCTTTCCTGGCTTAATTTTTGATACAGCTTCAGAAATTTACCTTATTTTTATAGGTCTGTTCATAATCTCTTGTTCCTCTGCAATCCTCAGTAAATTTCATTTAAATATGCATCTATTTTATCCAGAACAATGTCAGTTCCTTTGTACAAGATAGAATAATATTGATGAAATGTTTTTTGTATAGCCATGTATTAATACAGTATCTCCCTGTTGTAATTTCCTTGTATCATTTCCTTTTCCTTTCCTTTTTATAATTTATACACCAACCAATTCCCTGGTTTGTTTGAAACTTTTTTTTTTGCTACACATAGCTCATTTTTATTTCCATTTCTCTTACTGTTAGCAAAGACAACTATCATTGTAAAAGCTTAATTTGTTGAGAAAAACTAAATTTTTTTAGTTCATCTTCTTTTCTCCTTATTTTATCCAAAATAGCATGTCGTTTCTCGACTCTTTATAGTTCATTATTATATTATATAAAATAACCTTTAATGAAAGCTTTATTTGCATCCTAAACTATTCTTAAATCAACTTTACCTAAGCTTTTTCAAAAATTATTTTAATTTCTTTTATTGTCCTCCGTTATTGCTTCTTTCTATAGCAACAATTCATTTAGACGTCATCTAAAAGACCTAGATTTCCTTTTATAAATCAAACTCACAGGACTATGATCCAAAAACAATCTTTGGTAATATCTCTACTTTAAAAGCCTTAGTAGCAAAATTCTTTGAAAGCCAAATAACATCTATTCTTTACAAAGTGAAACTTGTTATCTGAAAAACACATTGTTTGGAGGAAACTGCATTAAGTGAGTTTGTAGTATGGCTAATAGATTGCAATATGGCTTGGAGAGTAGCTTACACTTAACTCATATTTTTAACTTATGCCATAAACTTGTTGAAAGTTGGACCTCACCCCTCCCCCTAGGAAATATTTTGAGGTACACTGGAAACTCAGGTAGAAACTCAGTCCCCACCTTTGCTAACGGCCCATTAAAGGCCTGAGCCAGTCTATTCTCCAGGTTATTCTGCATAACAAAAATCTACCTTCTTCAGGCAGACCCATAATACCGGTAGGAAATGCCCAAAAGCCCCTTCATTACATTACAAAAGAAAAACTTGTTTTTAAAGACAAAGCAGAGCAAGGCTCAACCAAGCCTGGGTTGAGGAAACAACCTACAATGCTAGCTATGACCTCTGACAGCAACCAATCAGGATATATTTCTGACCACAGGTACAGGGGGCAGGTTCAAAGCTCAACAGAGGGTATAAGACCAAGGGACCCTCAGCAGCTCAGCCCTTTTCTGCTCAGGAATTCAAGCCATGTGGTCCTGTTCATCAATAAACCAACTTTCCAAGCAGTCACCATGCTTCCAGGTCCTTTTCCCACTTGGAGCAGAACCCAGAAGGATATTTCTTCCAACAGGCTGAAACAGATGAATCTTCAAGTGTGAATAGAAAGCAAAATGGCATTCTTCACTTTTCCTCATTTGTTCATTTCCACTTAAATATTTGATTAGTGTAAGCAGTTGGCAATCTTTTGGGAGCTGAAGGTTACATTCAACATTTCAAAGAGTAGGTCACAAAATGATGCAAAGCATTTAAACTATGTCACACATATGGATGGGACCAGTATGCTCTTTTTTGTTTGACTATCCCCTTCTGGGCTTTTGGCAGGAAAGATTTGGGGTTTAAAAGCCCATGCAGTGACTACATTATATTTTTGAGTATTTTCCATTTCCTTTTTTTCAGTTTGTTCTATTGCTGAACAGTTCTTACCATTAGGACTTCCTGAAACTTAATTCCTTGTAATTCTACCCTGTCTCTTGCATTAGAGATCTTTAGATATTTGAAAACATCTATCACGTCTTTGGAGTCTTTTCTTCTCCAGCTAAATACCGGTATCTAGTCTCCAACTGTTCTTTATACGTTTTTCCCCTTCCTGACCTTGATTCCTTTCTTCTGGATATTCTCTGGTTTATCAGCATCCTTCCTAAAATGCATTAGTCAGAAGTGGAAACATCATTCTAGATATGATCTGACCAAAATAGAACAGAGAGGAACTATAGCTTTTCTTGCTTTTGTTACTATGTTCATATATTGCAATGGTCTGCAAATTGAAGTTCTGAGATTCTGGAGAATCACATAAAATGAATGACTTTGTCACTTTAAATCAGGAGTCATTGAAGCAACAGTCCACTATCTTCTCTACTGTCAATCCTGCCAAGATTTGCAACACAAATTTATCACACCACCATTAAATCAGCATCAAGCTGTACAGACTCTTTATTTCAATTGCCTTTTAGCTGACCAGAGTGATGCACTCTAATAACGTTGCCAAGTTTTGATTAGATTCAACATGACTTCACTAAGAACAGTTTGTCTTGATTAAACCTGTTCCAAGTTTAGTAATAACAATAACTGTGAACTTTTCTGTTTATCCGTTTCTAGTTATAATAAGGGTCTTTTGACTAAACCCTTAGCTTGATGTTCAAGAAACTTTTACCTATGCTGGCTGTGTCCAATTTATTTTTATTTCATTGTATTATCATATTTTATTTTATTGTTTTATGTTGCATAAGACTTGGCAGTGACCAAAATAAAGTATTTTTGTTCTTGACTCCTTCCTCTGTTGATACAGCCCAGACCACAGCAGGAATCTTGGTGCCACATAGAATGTTGATGATTCCATTTGTGTGCTGCATTCAAATTTCCCCCCATTTCTGCTGATCTTTTAAAAAATCTTACACTTTCTTGCAGCCATTGTATTTTTGTAAATGTGGGAGTGTATCTCTGATTTTACTTCTTTTTCACTTCAGAAGTTTTGCTGTTAGCTCAGTATCTGCAATTTCTTCAACTCTTACAGCATCTGTCAAAATCTTTGTCTCCACGATTTTAAAAAAAGACTTATTCTATAAGTCATAGTTAAAAATATATAGTTCAGTGTACTATATGAACCCAGTTTTTATATAGTTTGTAGTCCTTCTGAATTTAGTACCTGGAAATATCTTAAAAGCTGACTAAGCAATATTGACATTACATCAGACTAAACAGGATAATGCTGGATCCATTGTATTATCAGGGTCAGGAAACCAAATTTCCAACTTCTGTGTTCCTTTACCCGGTTTTATGGAATCAATGATTCTGAAATGTTTTAAATACATAATAAGTTATGGCAGCCTTTTACAACTTGATGCTTCTAGAAATGTTGGAACTTCATTTGTCAGAATTCCAATAATGACAGTCGGGGAATGCTTGAGTAGATAACACCCAGTCTTCCCCAATCTTAGTGGAAATTTTAGCTATTGTCATTGTCTATGTATTTCTACAGCACATATAAAAATATAAACCATTGAAATGGACAGGAAAGAAGAGTAAGTTTTTTACTACAATTTATAGGAAAAAAATATATTAACAAAACTAAATGACAGTTTCTTATTAACCCATTTTTCAACTTCAGTAGCAAATGTACTGTCTTTCAAGGTCATACTATTTCCAGTACACCACTTTCAGAAGGACCTGCTTTGAGACCTGAACATGTTCTGATGGCAGACTGATACCTTCCAAGGTAACAACTGACTTCAGACAATTTGCACATCTTTATTGGTGTGTGTTCAGAATGTTAACTTTTTAAGTCTTCCTTGGTATATCTGTAGAAGGTTGCCAAGTAATAAAAGTACCATCCCACTCCAATTTAGATAGATTTGTAAAATCACACTTGACTTCTAATTGGATATAAGTTAAAAATTGAAGAATATAGTCCTTTTTGACTATAAACAGGAGCAATAAATTAACTCAATAAATGTCCTAAAAACCATTCTTGTCACACTGGAGTGTCTAATATCTATAGACTTCTTCTTTTCCTCTTATTGCCTAATTAAAAGCATTTGGTCACCCTTCCGAAATATTAACTGCTCAATGAGATCCATTGCTGCTCTGTATCTGTAAGCTTTTCTAATTTATACTGAATATTGTACTTCTTTCCATCTTCCTTTTAAATATTCGTAATCAACAAAGCAACACTCCTGTTAAAAACAAACTATATTAAAAACTATCTTAAGAATTAAAAGTTAAATTAATTAAATAAATTAAAAGTAGAATTAAAAGTCGACTTTTGAATAAAACGTGACAGTATTTTTAATTATAGCATCAGATGCCTATGGAGATTCTCAGTCATCCAGGTCATAGTTGTCCCACAAAGGTGCTTTTTTTCAAGAGGCAACTGGACTTTGTTTTTCTTCGAAGAGTTTCGCTTCTCATCCAAGAAGCTTTTTCAGCTCTTCTTCAGACCGAAGTTCAGAACATGTTCTGGTTATAAATTAGCCAGTAGCAAGTAAACTGTCTTCCAAACATTTTTAAAAAAATCTCAATTCGAATTTGTTGCTGAGAAAAAAAATCGCGAACGAAAAAACGAGGAGAAACGAAAACAGGCGGCGACTTCTCCGACGCCCCAAGCCCCGCCCCCTCCAAAGACGGAACGGAAAGTCCGGGGTACAAATTCCCGCCCGGCGGAGGAGGAGAGTTGCGCGCAAAGCGGAATATCACTGCGTTCTCCGCGGTTTCCGCTCCCCTGTTCTTTTTCTCTTCCTTCCTTTCTCCGCTGTTGCCGAGATCCCGGATCCAAGATGGAGTCTCTGAATAAAGCGGGGCAAGAGATGAGCCTGGCGGCCTTAAAGCAGCACGATCCCTACATCACCAGCATCGCCGACGTGACCGGCCAGGTGGCCCTTTATCGCTTCAGTCCAAAGGCCAACGAATGGGTGAGTGGCCTCCAGGCCGAGCGGGGCGGAGGGTCTTGAGGAATATGTGCGTGGCTTCCGACACAGCTTCCCACGGCGCGCCTTAGTGGTTCGTGGGGCGCCTCCGGTTTCTTGCCCTCCCTCCCTGCCTCGACGGAGCGAGCCTCTTGCTGGGTTGGGCGAAGGAAAGGAGGTCGACTCTTTTTAGCCCCGTCCCTGCGGCACGGAGCCGCTGCTCAAGAGGAGAGCTCCGAAACACACCCACTTTCTTGAGGCAACTGGTCGCCTCAGTTTGGCGTTCCGCCCCTTCCTCGCAGTACGGTGGGCTCCTTACTCAGGTAATTTGGGGTCCCGCGTAACAACCACCGCTGCCTTTCAGGTACTCCACGGGTTCAAATGAGATTAAAGCTGAGCTGCGGTGGTAGCAACTAACAGCAATCGATGTCTTGACTACCTCAGAAGTGATGGTGGGTGTAGTTGGCCTGTTCGCAGATAAACGAAATGGCTGCTCCTGGACTTTCGACCTATAGTAGTCCAGGTCATGGTTGACCCAAAGGTGCTTTTTTTCAAGAGGCAACTGGACTTTCTGGTTT
>JANHJO010004593.1:300221-328651 GCA_032468235.1 Pseudoxyrhopus heterurus | reverse complement strand
CTTGGAGCTGGTGGGATTCGATCAGCCAAACTGCTGATCTGCAAGTCTGCAGAGTAGATTGCAGTACTGCTTCTAACTACTGAGCCACAGCAGCTCCTTATGATGTTGGCAAACATTGAATACAGATATAAAAATAGCAATTCACTGAAATACAGTACCGTAATAATAACATTGAAATGATTCCATATTAGCTCATATAATCAATTTTACTGCCAGTACTTTGTCTTGTGCATAGCCTGCTGTTTATTTTTTTTCTTCAGGACCACTGTTAAAACAAAAATCTTGCTGACTTTGAAGGGAGAAACATTTTCTGAACTCAGGCTGAACTGTCAGCAATTTTACATTGTAATAAAAGATGTCATTTTTTTTTCAGATTCCTGTCCATTGTTTTGAGGATATATTTTCCATTGCATTAATTGAGATTTAGACTGTTTGTCTTATGTGCTGTGTGCTTTTTTGTTCATCAAAATCCTACTCCTTTTGACAAAGTCCATGCAAAAAAAAGAAATTTTCTATTTTGGCTTAAAACTGTCAATCTAGGATATGCAAGGTTTATTGTTTCCAAGGACTAATTATGAATATGAATAATTGAGGAAATGTTTATTGTAGAAGCTTAATTATAATGCAGCAAAAATAGCAGGGTACAGGAAAAAAATACTAGGGTGAATAGATGGTTTTACTGGATGTAACTGAATTCAATGTTCTTTGAATTTTAATTACAAAGCATCTAAAGATTACTGGGTTAAAAATAATACCATCAAAATACTGATAGTCAGCCTGTGTGAATGCACAACAATCAGTGTACAAACCGTAATCTGTGGTCCAGGATATTTTTTTAAATCTTAGTATCCAATATTTATAAAGGAAATTGTTTTATTATTGGATATTTATAGGGTATAAATTCTTCATTTTGGGAAGGATTAACAGAATTCAGATTTCTTTCAATGTTGCAAAATATCATTAATCCAATAATATAATTTTGGATGATGAGTTGATATAAAATTGGATCCAAAGCTTGATTTTGATCTAAGATAGTCTTCTGATCAGGTATGCAGGATACTGAAAACAATTATCCATTTGCTTTAGATAATCATTGATTAGGCAATATTGATTCAGAAATCCTAATTAACTGTGTTCTTTTTCTGATATTTCTTTTTCAACCATCTTCTGAGAAAATTTACCAATGCAAATAAAATCACACGATGTCTTGAATACTTATTATTCACTTCTTGCATAGACCTTCCCCACTCATTTTTCTGTAAAAACTGTTTACCATAAGTATAAAAATTTTCAGGGGGGGGGAAATTATCATTTTTTTAACACTTGACTAATAACTAGAGATCCCAACTTTTAACATTCCATGTTACAAAGGAGATTGCTATTAAATATATTTAATAGTAGAAACATAACAAAGAAGGCACATAATATAAATATTACTATATTTTGTAGTATACGCAGCCATCAATATTAATTTTATTTTTGAATTTCACATCTTGTATAATGTTAAAATTGATCATTCTGTGGTTGTGAAGAAAAGATATATTGAACAAATAAATATATTCTGATGGGCAAATCTTTTATTGCTGCAAATGTATTGAATTTAATATTCTGCATGTGTGTACATAATTCATGCCAGTTTCATTCATTAGATTTTGTTTATTTGTTGTACAAACTATAGTCTAAATGCTAGTCAAACATCAGCATTTCTTGTACTTTTATGACTAGTGTAACACATGCAATTCAAAATGATTGAATGTATGATTTCAAAACATGTAATCTATTTGTGCTGAATTTGCAAAATGTAATCTATTTGTGCTGAATTCGTGCTGCTCATTTAGCTATCTCAAAATCTAGTCTTGACAGCATTGCTATGAATCATTCCTAGTAAAAGCTTTGTTCTTGTTTCTTTCTTCTTTGACCATTTGAATTCTTTAGTTTGTTCATTAAATGTGTTTCCCGGACCATACAATGCAAATATATATTTATTTAGCAGTGATATTATGAAGTATTTATCTCATTGGCCTGATTATATTCTTTTTTTTTCTCTCAGAACGATGCAAATTTTCTTAATACTCTACATGAAGTCTATTTACAAGTCTTGACCAAGGATACTGATAGCATCAAGCTATAACTGCAGTGAATTGAATCCTACTGACCACCTATCTGCTTCAGAAACATTATGCCTCTTCTGTACAATGCTCATATTTTAAAGACATTTTTTTGAGTTCCTGAAGTCTTTTTAAGCCTCCAAGGAATACTGTTCCTTAGAAATATTGTATAAATAATGTTCTAAGAAATGGTGTGGTTTCACTGTGACCAGTTACCAGCAGGATTTTATTTCTGTATGGGAAATATGGTCTTACGTTTAACAGCACATTTTTCTTATTGTTTTAAGCAGTGTCAAATATTTGATATAATTCTTTACCCTATACACCCTGAATGTTCAGGAAAACTAGATTAAGAACATCAACAGTTGTGAAACCAGCTTCAAATTTAAGGAGCCATGGAAGAGTTTAAGAGGATACTTCTAAGGCTTTCAAAGGAATGGACATGCAGTATAACATTTCTGCTTTTAGCCTTAACATAGCAACAGGATGACCTCTGGGTCATATCAACCATAAATTGGCTCTTCTGTATGCAGAATGTGCATTCACTTTTACTAGGAATATATGAAATATGATTTCCCTTGAACAACATGTTCAGTGTGTTTCAGAGATATATATTTTTAAAAAACATTTTTAAAAATTATTTCAGTGGAATATCATTTCCCCCCCTATCCAGGTCAAATGCCAATTTTGGTATAGATTTTCCTGTAGAAAGGTTGAAGTGTTTCTAGATAAGCTGTTGTTCAGTTACTGTTTGGAATAGTATTAAGAATTCTCCCTAAACTTGCATTATATACTGCTGTAAAGATCAAACTTCTTCCCAAAATAAGTCAGAATCTGATCTCTGTTTTATATGCTGCTATTGGTCTTTTGTGATTTCTATTTATTTCATTCTAGCATGTTACAATAGCTAGCAATACTTAAGTGATAACATATACTCAATTTACTCAAGCAATAGCAATGTAAAGATTAGCATTTTTAAAATTATGTCTTTGTTTTATATTGTGAAATGTAATTTTGTAGTCAGTTTAGCCATTCAAGTTGCACTGCTTATTTTTCAAAGCATGGTTGAAATGGAGGAGGAGCATAGTCTTCGCTCTCTATATTATGGTATATTTCTGTGAAGCCATTAAAAAAGATAGGGCTGGCAAAAAAATATAGCCTACTATATATGCCCATTGTTTCAAGAGAATCTGTAACAAAGTTCTGGAGTAAATCTTACTGGTCACTGTCAGTGTGATAATGAAGATGGCATCATTATCCAGTTGATATTTCTAATTCATCAATGAAGTTTTGATTATTGTGACTCCATCACAAATCAGTGTTTTTGATATAAACAGTGTGTTATTTTTTTTTTAACTAATCAGTATGTCTACTTAGATTTTGAGTGATTTTAGGTAGAAGTTTTTATGTTTAGCAAACTGCCTTCTGAAAGAACCTCTTCAGCCTTTGAAAGTGTTTCTAATAACATAGTATTTTATATTGGTTATATGTACAAAATTCAGGGAAATATGTGTATAGTGACACATATTTGACAGGCTTTAATAGTGAAACTCAATATCTTTTCAGGCTTCGTAGACTTTTTATAGAAAACCAGAGAGCTCCCTGCTTGTACACTGGATTTGTTGTAGCACACCCATGTACAACAAATTTGCTTAGTGCAGCATTCTTCCATGTATAATTTCAGGCTATTGTCAGACTATTAAAACTGAATTTTGTTACCATTTTGTTTATGGACAAGAAAGAAATACACAGTCATAAATTATTGTAGAAAAAATCCCTCAGCCATAAATGTGAGATTTGCAGTGATGAAACATATGAAGTATGATAACAGTGAATGCAAGTATTATATTAAATATATAGAGAAAAGGTTTCCTTGACAATGAATGTACTGTTAAGTTCCTCGGTCTCCAAGGATTAATGAGAAAGGGAATATTGCATTAAACAGCAAAGATATATCTAGGTATGTTTGCTCCAATAAAACTTTTTTATTCTCATTTACTGTTTTGTGTTGAAAACCAGTGCAAAAGTTAGTTCATGGCAATTCTCAATTCTTTAGGACATATATAAGGATCACAAAATAAGTCTCTATTTTCCAGAGAATGTCCTTAATTAGAAGGTAGTTTGAAAGTTTGGTGGTTTTTTAACATTTTTCATTGATATTGAGTCCTGCGCATGTTAACTTTGCAATATGTAGCTTAAGCTAGGAGAAGAGGGGTGTACTATGTAGTACAAAGCACTGTTGGCAGCATTCACTGTTATCACACTAGTGCTCTTATTGCTTTTGGTCATGTGACGAAACGCTTTTTAAGAATTGCTTTGACAAACTAAATGGCAGAGTAAAATCACAGATGTTTACAAAATGTGAAATCACTGGACAGCTTTAGCCTGATTACCTAAATTTTTAGCAAAGGTTTCACTTTATAATCTCTCTTATTATTCTCTGCATGCACCAATAACAAATGCTTAAATAACCAATTTTAGGCTATTAACTTTAATTTTTCTCCTGGCAAAGTATCTCTTGAAAGTAGCTCATATTTAGACTATATTCTAAATTGAATATACACTAAGCATGTATTTTTACACTGCCTATATGCAACTTCTAAAAAAGTTTAATATTTGTCTAAGTGGCTTTCAAATATGCAGCTTATTGAAGATCTGATTGTTGTTTTGTAGGTAAAAAATATTGTCTTTGAATTGTGCCTAATAACTATACATTTGTGACACATTTTACGGCATCTAAATATTTTGCAAAGGCCTAAGGCACAATGTGACATACAAAAGCAATTTGTATTTTCAGTCTTGAAATGGAACTTATATTTCAAACTGATTAAATTTTAATTTTTCTATGTTTGTTTGCTTGGGTCTATTGCATTCCCAGAACTTTCTAATATGTGTTAGCAAGGGTATAATTATTAAGGGACTTTCAATAAAAGTATTAATTAATTAGTTTGGCACAAATAACAAGAAACCAAAAAAACCCACAAAAAAAGCCCTAGCAATCTCTTTTTGGCTATTTAGTTGCTCTTTTAGCATATCTTAGAGGAAAGTGTGCAATATATATACATATATATTTCACCTCACTTTTTGACATTTGCAAAAATGTTAAGATGCAGTATCTTCACCTTTGGTGGGGAAAAATTGCAATAATCTTCCCCTTGTAGTTCGCTTTTGTAACAATAGTATGTCTTTGTTTCAAATCCATACTATATTCAGTATGTGAATTTACTGCTTTAGTTTGCACTCTCATATTGTGAGTTTGAGGAGCTTCAGATCTTTATTATCTTAATAACTTTTGGAGATTATTGGGCATAATTATATCCCAGTGGTGCAGCACCTATATCTAAAGAATTGCAATAAACAAAATATGACCTCAGTTTCCTAGGTCTATGGACATAATAGAAAACACTAAAGGCCATTAAGGAAGAAATACTTGTGTATATTCTCTTCCCAATCTCCTGGACTGTAATATAACTTGTTTATGACCCTGTGCATTGGTGAATCAGCTTGTTGGAATACATGTGTTGGAATCCTTGATCTGTTGATGCTCCTAGGATAGACTGAATTGTGCCTACTGGTTTTCAAACAGTTTTTAAATTGTCATCACAAGGCATCAACAGTTCAGTATATGGGTATGTAATTTCTGCCATCATATTACGTTGGCAAATATTAAGTTATTGCATAAATGTTTAAAAATGAACATTTTCAGTGGAAATTTTGTATGTTTTCAAATATATTTTTGTAATAAAAACTCAAAAAGACAAAAGTTTCAATCTGTCCTGAAACTTTCTTGGTCATAGTTTAACTTCGTGAGAAAAAGCTTAGGCAGGCAGCATATGGAAATCTATAAATTGGCTTTATAAACAGAACAATCTGGAAGCTGAACAAAGCCTTTTTCTTTTAAACCCCCCCCTTTTTTTTTTTAGTATTGTTTCCAGTGTCCAGTGTCGATGGCGTTTGACATAAATCTTGTACAATGTGTTTGTCAAAAATATAACAGTATGCTGAGCTATGCTAGGTTTTATTGATAGGTCATTATCCACATCACTATTACTCATGATAATTAAGAGCTGAACTGTGGGGATGTTATTTTCCTTCCTTCTGCATTGAAATGACAAAAGCAACACTGGCAAAGGATAAAAGTTTGTGAGTGAAATGCCAATTAAATGCTAATGAGTGAACCATTGTGATTTCATGATGGATTGTATCCAACTGCATTCTTTTGCCTTTAATTAAGAAACTTTAATTAAAATGCCTTTCTTCTGTAATTTCCTATACCTCCTAGATTTCCAGGTAATCCTCCACCCCACCATACATTCAGCAATCATTCAGAATTACAACAGTGCTGATGTACCTGTACTTGAAGTTAGGACTATTGCAGCATACACACACAGTGGTTACATCATTAAAAAATTGGCACTTAGCAGTTTGTCCACCCTTGCAATTGACCGCAGGGATGCTGTGATTGCCCCACTAGCCTGCCTTTCCCTCATCTCAGCTGCCTACCCAGCCCACCAATGCAAGCAAAGTTGCTGCAGTCCCAGGCCCCCGGGGCCTGCTTCCTGCCCTGCCAGGTCTCCAAGACCTTTGGCTTCCTCCCGGGTCAGACACGTGTGTGGGAAGTATAAATTGCTCCTTTATTTTTCTATAACTGCTGACAGGAGCATCCAGACAATGCAACATGGCTTTCCTGGAGAGGCCACCTTGCACCATTCTGTGAAACAGCTGCCATTCTTGTGATCTCTCAGAAGGATCTCTTAAGTTGCTTCCAAAATGGCATGAAGCAGCCTCTGTAGGAAGACCACTCCTTGCATCAGCTGAGTGATCTTTTGGAAAGGCAACTTCTGATACATACTTAGGTATTTTCCATCATGATTACATAGTGCATTGCATTTTTTAATTGTAAAAAATGAGCTATTTTGAGCTGGCAGAAAAAGATATTGAGGGTATAACTACTGTTAGAAGAGAAAGGAGAGAATTGAGAGCTTTTAAGACTTCATTAGCCTAATTATGTGATCATAAAGGAGGTTGCTACTAATGGAAATGGGGAAGGTTCATTTTGAGGACAAATAAGGAACTTTGTCAATATTAATTACTACAACTTACCCATTGATACCTATGCAGAGGTCTCAATTCTTTATATATGTTTGATTGAAAGTTTTAGAGAACATTACAGAACAAACAAGAAAATTGAAAGGCAAATGTGTAGAAATGTGGAAATAGAAGCTTTTCAGTAAATATGATTACATAGCTCTAGAGTTCTGTTCTCTATATAGGAACATAAATCAGCTTAATATAAAATAGGAAATGACCAATCCAGACAACATGGTAATTTCTTTTATTTCCATTTTTAAAACATCCTAATTGCCTACCATTTCAAAATTATAGTGTGGAATTAGTAGGGGGGACAGATCATGAGATTAACAAGCCTACCAAACTGAACCTTGTGTCACAAGTTTGTTATAATAAATACTCAAATCTTTGAAGTAGGAACACACAACTATTAGCTTAAGACATTGCATGTTAAGTCAAGGATTGTACCATTTTTCAATAGGCAAGTCAAAAACTACATTCCAAAAATAGGTATGAGCAAACATGGGTGGAAGCTATTCTTTTTCTTTAACTATTATTCATACCATACAATACTTGCAAATTCCTCTTCTCTCCCACAAAAATGGATAGCTTTTTTTTGCATTTGTAAAGATCTGTGACCAACTTGGCGTTACAGCTGCTCTTTGATAAAACACTGGATTTGTGCTTTCTCTTAGAGCCAGCAAGCTACAGAATTGATAAAACCCCAAGCATTTTATATTTTGTACAGTTTTAGGGGACAAAGTGATTAAAGTGCTAGCTTACAAATCAGGAGACTGAGTTCTAGTTAGCCTTATGCATGAAAAATCAGCTGGGTGACTTTGAGCCAGTCAATCACTCTCTCAATGCAACTAGTCTCACAGGGTTGTTGGGAAAAATGCTGCCATCAATTTTTTTTTTTTAAATGAATATCCTTTCTACACTTCTTTTAAAACCCAGTCTATAAATAAGGGTATTTGTGTATGTCATCAAATCTCAAAACAGATCTAAAATATTACACCCACTCAGTTTCAGGAGCTGCCTAAACTGGTGCTTCAGTCTTGCTGAATCAAATTGGGCAAGAAAATGCATGGCATGTGGCTCGTTTTTTACGTGTCTACTTAAACACAGAAGGCTAGTATGATCGTTTGCGTGGTTAGAGAAAGTGAATGAAGAATCAAGCAGCAGCAGCAGCATCTCAGTCCTTGAAACATTTGCACAAGCCAGCCACTTCCGAGAACTACACTTCCCAAGATTCTTCGAGAAAAAAAATGGCAATCAGCAATCGGTACGAAGGGTCAGAGGCGCAACTTTCATCTGCTACACAAGGAAATGGCAGATTACATAATTACCCGTTGAAACGTATTTAAATCTAGGCAAAACAGAGCAAGCGCGAACTTGTATTCCTGAGCAGGACTACCACCCACGCGCCTGCCTAAACTAAAATCACCGTAAGCAATGAAACCTAGGCATAAACGCGCTCTGCAGCGATAACACTAAAAGAAGGGCGCGGGAATGGAGAAGACGGCGTTGCAGAATATAGAATAGCAGAGTTAAAAGGGACCTTGGAGGTCTTCTAGTCCAACCCCCTCAAGCAGGAAATTATAGCGTTCCAGACAAATGGCTGCCCCATCTCTTCCTTGGATTTTATTTCAGAAACGAGAGTGAAAGAAGCACCGTGTTTTAAACCGATCAGAACGCCTGGGCATCTAATCGGGATTGTCAGAGCTTGGTCCCCAAAGTTGTCCTTACTTGCTGCTGACAGAGTAAAAACATTTGGGAGCGTCTTGTGTCCTCGCGGGTTTAAAAATTACCCCCCCCCCCGAAAAAAAAAGCCCCACAGGGTGGGGGGAAAGCAAGAGGCGCTTGGAAAGCACGCCAGGCAGAAAAGAGGCTGTTAGGCTCTCTGGCAGCGGCTATGGCGCACAAGTGCCCGTCAGGCTGGGGAAAATCTCGCCTGGGAAGCGGGTCCCTCCGCGCTCGCGCCGTCGGCATTGAAGCCCTGGCCACGAGACCTCGCGCCACCCGCCTTCCGGAAGCCAGGCCGAGCTCCACGGCCCTCTTTCCCGCCAGGCAAGCCCCGCTCATCCCAGAGCGCAGCAGCGCTCTGAGGCCCCTCCCACCACCTTTGGCAGGACTTGGCTGAGCTACTCCGCCTTCCCTTCGCCAGTCGCGGAGTCTCCTTCTGCAGCTGCCCGCCTGTAAGCCGATCTCGCTGCCCGCCGCGTTCCTGTTTCTCCATGGAGGATTATCATAAGCCCGACCAGCAGACGCTGCTGGCTCTGAAGGACACGGCTAATCGCTTCCGCATCAACTCCATCAAGGCCACCTCGGCGGCCGGCTCCGGGTGAGCCAAAGGGGGCTTGGGAGGGAGAGGCAAGGCTGCAAAGCGCAGGAGTGGGGCGAAGCGCACGCCGTCCCTCCAAGGAGGCCTGGCATCGCAGATGCTGGGAGACGGGGTGGGGGGCGATCTGGTACAGCGGGGAAACCTTGCAGACGTCGATCGCACTCCCGTGTCCATCTCTCCCTCTCTTCCCACGTGCTGTGGAGAGGAGGCTTGCCTAGCTCTTGCACAAGAGCGTGAAGAGTTGGGAGCACCGTTCAAATTGCAGGAAGTGGCGGGCAGGAGAAAAGGTGGCGGTCAAGAAAGCCTATGTTACCTTTCGATCATCCTCCAGGTCCTCACCGGAGTACCACTCTGCCTAGCTAAATATTCCGTGCCATCATCTTGCTGTCAAACAGATGTTCAGAGCAGAATGGCTCTTTTCCTTCCTTCCTTTCCACCATTCCCATTCCTAGCACATCAAACAAATCCAACTTCTGAAATCAGTAACACTGAGGTTTTGTCTCTGACAAAACCTCCCCCCCCTTACATCTAGATTGTTGAGTGTTGATATATGAAAGAAATGTTGCTATCTTTTGAATTCATCTGCCAGGATGGAACTTTAGAGTTAACCCAGACATTGTTAAATATTGGTTGTTTGCCCCTAAAATGAATAACTCTGGATTGTAATCTGACAATCCTGTCTGTTGTTGTTTTTAGTGGGATATTTCTCCCAAGAAATTAATCACTTCACAACATGGCCAAGTTACAGTGACTAGTTTTTATATAGGTCACTACTTCTACCTTAAAAGCAAGTGAACAAAATAAGATGATAATGTGGGAGATCTTGGATTGCACAAAAGTTTCAAGGCTGCCTGTGGGGTAAATTTGTATTTTGAAATAAAGTGTTGAAACAGACTTTTAAGTGTTGCTTATGTTTCATAATAGCTGCAATGAAGAAATGTTGTTTGAGAACCTTATACTGTCAATTTCAACTGTCACTTGCTGCAGTAGATGGTTTATTTGATCGTAAAAGCAGATGAGAAAGTTAGGTATAAACCAGAGTTGCAGATAAAACATCTCATTAATTATTTTGTTTGTGTTTGTGTGATAGAATGTCAGGGGGAATGTAGAACTTTTACAAAAAAAAGGCCTCTCACTCCTGGAAAAGTAGAAAGCATAAGAAAGAAGATTTAAAAAAACCTCTTTACCTTGATTAGGTATAAGTTGAAACAAACTGCTTGACACTTTGAGGATTCTGTTACATTATCTTACGTATTTTCATAAACTCCTGATGAGTGGTTAGAAAATTCTGTATAAATATTACTGTTTTAAAATGAAAATCTTATTCTGCTTTAGAGTTTTTGTATTTTGTTGTGTGATTATTTTTCATGTGGAACAGTAGGAAGCATATTTTATAAATAAGGATAAATAAGCAATTTTAAGTTTTAATCACTTTGCATTTGATAAAGAAATAGCTGCAAAGAGATGGATTGTTACCTCTTCATTCTTTGTCACAAATATGCATGCTGTATTAAATACAGTATTGGATACTGGCCCGTTTCTTTTGCAGAAGGTATTACTTAACTTGTGAGAAGTAAGGTCAGTTACAGTAGAAAAATGAAGAAATAGGAAATTGCTCCCTCATGGTGAAGCAGAATTATGGTGCTCTTTTTGGAGGAAGTTGTACTGTACTTCATACTGTTGATGTGTTGTTGCAATAGCTGTATCAAAATAGTATCCAATTTATTTTCTACAGCTAGACTTCCACAATTGTTAATGGGCTTGTAGTTTTTGTGTGTTATAGCTGGACTGAAGAGAGAAGGCTTTGGAAAAAGTTAAGAACTCCCTAGCTACACAGATGTAGGAGTTTCAGGAAATTCTGTGTGGTTAGCAGCACCTACTTTAACTGGAAAAAAAGCCATGGAAAAGGCATTAGCAGAGCCTCAGTGTTTTTGTCAAGCCCTTATTGGTGTGGTATCATAGGCAGTCTCAATTGTTGCTTCCTTTGTCAGTGTCTGAAATGATGCCCACTTGTTGCTTATTGTAAGTGTGTATCTTTAATCCAATTTTGTGATGCATACTTGTATAGTAAATACAAACTCTTATAAAAGTTCTGGCTACCTACTGTATGCTTTCAGGTTATTTTTCATTTCCTTTGGCTATTTTTGTCTTGGCATAATTTCTCCTGCCTCTGGTGGATTTTTGCTTAGTCAACTGTGCGTGTTAAACAGGAATTTTAGTATGAAGCTCTGTTTGATTTGGGTGTGTTGAAAGTGCTTTTGTGTTAATGCAAACAGTTTGGGTGTCCTAGAGCTAACAGAATTTGATCCTTGAATGACTTGTTATTTCAGAGAGTAAAAAGAACAATTAATTGATGGAGTATTTTAAAGGAAAATTTTTATAAGATAATTTGAAAAAACCCTATCTTTTTAACATTTATGTTACATATATAAATTGAACATACATAAATCAGTTTTCATAAGAACTTGTGATTTATTAAATTTAGAAGTTTAGATCATACTTTATAATTTAAATTCCAATGATAGGTGGAGTGTGAAATAAAATCCATTTATTCTGGGACACAGATTTTAAACACTTCAATTCATTTGGAAAACCTTGTACAAAATAATAAAAATTGCAAGTCTTTTTTTTTTGTAACATCAGTTTTTCTGCAGTCAAACTCTAAACTGATATTTCAGTCCATTGGCACTTAATGAGGTTTGCATTTCTAGTGATTAGAACTGTAAATGCAAACATTTATTTCCTAATGAGTGAATTAATTAGTTTTTAATATTTTTAATTAATTCAATTTTATGGTGCTATCATTTAAAGTGTTAACAATATTAGAGGTCTTCGACCAATGTAAATTAAAAATGTATTGATCTAAATATAAATGACCAGAGCTATATTAGTTACAACAGTGCAAAAGTGAGCTCTACTATACAAAAACCTGTGCCAGAATAAATACATTATTTTTTAAGAGTTGATTCTGGCCTTGGGTAGTGTCTGTCACTGATTTTTTTTTCTGTAAACTGTTTTAATCTGTGTTTCTTTCCTTCTACTTGTTCACCAATAGGTTTGTTAAAATCTTTTCCCCAAAGCAGCAGTTCTTTAGAGAGATGGTTAAGTATAACATTTATAAGATCTAAGAAATGGGCATTAAGCAAGCATGTTAGGATTATTTATTAACTGCCATGTATAAATACACATACTAATTTGTGATGATTTCTGTCTTAAATTGAATTTCTGTTGTGCAAATACTTACCAAGAAGTGGACACTAACCTTTATTTACTTCATGTGTTTTAAAAGTGTTTGCATGTGTTTCAAAAATTAGTAGCATGTGTGATGCTTATAAGTGGATTAGTCTTAAGATATAATATATAATTGATACAATGATCACAAACATATTTTACAGAGTTATATTACCTTTTTTAAGATGAGTTAAATTTTTGTAGTGTTAAAATACTAACAAGTAAAACAAATCAAAATATATAATATAGTTATTCTATAAATAGAGTATTTTACCAAGGTAATACAGAGTAATAGTTAAGTCCACCAGCTTCACTGCAATTACACTAAATCATTACAGAAATGTATTGGCTTATTATATATGGAAACAAATCTGCAACCTGCAGCATATCTTTCTAGGCAAATTTTTTGGAGAAGTAGATTTTACCTGGAGCAGACAGTTCTGAAGGTAATGAGGATCCAAGCCATAAAAGACTTCATATTTTAAAAAAAATATCTAGTTTGTGAATTGAACATAGAAGCCAACTGGCAACTAATGCAGCTTCTGCAAAATTGGTGTTCGCTGTATTCGTTCTGTTTCTTCCCAGTCAGCATGTGGGCCACTGCATTTTTGTCTCAGCTGCAGTTTCCAAAATACTTTCAGGGGCTGTCCTGTGTAAATTGAATTGAGGTAATCCAAGTGAAAGATGATAAGGAAAGGCATTACTGTTGGCCAGTGGATGCAAGGACTGGAGACATTTGTGTAAACTATAAATGCAGAGCAATAAATACGCAAATGATAATATTGTTTAAAATGAAGAAAGATAGTGTGTAGAAAGTGAGAGAACATATTCTTCTGGAAGTATTTTTACAAGTTTCTGTCTGCATGCTTTTCTTGGAAAGAAGCTTGAAAATTAAAAATTAAATAATACACACACACACACACACACACACACATTGTATATACTGGTAGTTAGGAATTGTTATGTTCTTGGTAAGAGAAGAGGATTACCCCTAGTAAAAAAAATACAGAAAACAGGATTTATTGATTTGACTTTTATCCTGTCTTTATTACTTTATAAGAATAAAAAACTCAATGAAGTGAACAGAAAATATACTCCTTCCCCCTTTTATTTTCCCACCAAAACAACCCTGTTCAACTAGGTTCAACTATTTATTAGGTATACTTCATTAACACAGCAATTGCTGATTTTGATGGTACTAAAAAAAGAATGCTGCTACTGTCTCTCCTGTTAGTAAGGGTAATAATTAAATAGCCATTTTAGGTAAAATAAGACAAGAATCTGCATTCACTTAAGATATTTATTATTTATTTATTGTTTAGATTTATATACCGCTTATCAGGGCTTTACAGCCCTCCCTAAGCGGTTTACAGAGTTTAGCATATATTGCATATTGCCCCCAACAATCTGGGTCCTCATTTTACCCACCTCAGAAGGATGGAAGGCTGAATCAACCTTGAGCCTGGTGGGATTTGAACTGCTAAATTGCAGGCAGCTGGCAGCTACGTACTAATTACTAAGTGCTAAGCACTCTAGCCGCTGCACCACCACGGCTCCAAAGATAGCATCATTACATACATGATGTGACATATTTTCCAGTAGAAGATTAGAAAATGGGCATGCTGGTGTTTCAATTACGGAATGTTACTTGACAAGGAATTGCTGTTGTAAAATGTCATGTATTTTGACTTCCAGCCACCCCACATCATGTTGCAGTGCTGCCGAAATTATGTCTGTGCTGTTTTTTCACACTATGAGGTATAAACCACAGGATCCCAGACATCCCAGCAATGACCGATTTATTCTCTCCAAGGTAAGAGCTAGAAATTGTTAGGCAATTTCCCCATTTTTCTAAAGGGCAGTTTTGAATGAATGTTTAATTTCTTAACATTAGTGGGGGAGAATAAATTCCTCCGCAGAATTGTTATATAATAGTTGAAAAAAAAATCTGTACTGACTTCTGGATTTTTCACAGCAAATTGCTATTCATCGGTTAGAACATTAATTTAAATCCAGAAAAATTAGCCAAATTTAATCCAGTTCAGACAGATGGATTAACTGAATGATCTTTACATTTCTTTGGAAATTCACTGAGGTTGAAAAAATAGGAATAGTCTTAGTCTGTTGGAGAGAAATGAATAAGTAAATCAGAAAGTTTCATGGATTTTATATTAAGAGTTATTTGGGATTCTGTACATAAATAAAATAAATAATTGTTATAACCATTATCTTCTCCTTAGTTTCTTTTGAATCGGCCAACTTTGCAGTTGTAGATGTAACTTCACTGTTAATTTCTTTTATTGTTCATTAACTCTTGGTAGGGTATTTTTTTGTATGTTGTTTTGCAGATTATTCTAATGATTAATGCAATACAGTTGTTTCATGGTTCTGTGTTTTTCCTAAGATGCTTTGTAAATCCTAGACTTTCGTTTTTTCTTGCAGGGTCATGCAGCACCAATCTTGTACGCTGCTTGGGCTGAGGCAGGCTTCATTCAGGAATCAGAGTTGCTGAAACTGAGAAAAATTGATTCCATTTTAGAAGGACATCCTGTCCCCGTAAGTGTTTTAGAAAACACAGAGTCTCCTTTTAATCTGAAGTGTCAGTGTCTTTTACAGAATCTTCTATGCAACATGTGTGGAGATTTTAGCCAATAAAAATTAACTCACAAATGCAAAAGTGGATTGAACAAATAAAGAAAATTAAGGAATTTTCAATGAATTAAAGCAAAAAAAATTCTTCTGCAAAACCTTGTTTTAATTGATTAATTAAAGAAAGGAAGTGCTTGTTATATACAAATATATGTTAAATAAGGTATATAGTGGCAAGTTACATAATTGATGACATGAAATAAATGGCATCGTTTACATCAATTTAATACTAATGTCAATAGGCAAATTATTGAATTGCTACAATACCAAATTTTGGGTTTGGGCTCAGTTAGGGTTTTCTGCACTGCATTTTTACCACTGCATGGTTTTGCAGTCCAGGTATGGATATCCTACTGCATGATTCCTGATGTTTTTATTCCCTCCATATATTGTGATTGTGTATCTTGGATTCAAGAATCTAATTTGATCTTTGGGATACATGTAGTCCTTGATTTACAATGGCAATCACTACAGTCCCAGTTGCTGTTGGCAATTGAATCCCATAGTCATTAGGTGAGGCAATTTCTTGCCAACTTGCCACAATCAAAGTCAGCAGGGAAGCTGGCAGGAAGTACCAGGCTTGTGGGCAGGTAAATGGTGGTGTGGAGGAGGTGTATTAAGACTAGGGAGGTTGCAAAGAGGTGTGAATGAGGTATTGTGAGGGTCAGGAAGGGTGTGTTGAGTGGCCAGTGTGTTTAGAGTGCAGAGGGGATGGGTGTGCAGATGGAGGAGACTTATCTTAGTGATTTGCAACCTTCCCTACCAGCTTCCCCTTTGACTTTCTGGGGAAGTTGGCAAGGATGGTTGCAAATGATGATCACATGATCACAGTGCACTGCAAACAAAATGCCTGAGACTCAGATCACAATCACAAGACGAAAGGGCTGCTGGGACAGTTGGACCTCCATGGACTGGCTGTAACCCCTATTTGTTCAATGCTATCATATCTTTGAAAATTCACTGAATGAATGGTTGTCAGTTGAGGATTGCCTGTCCATATAGAACAACAAACACAAAGAGATGTGCCCCAACGTTGTTCAGCTTTACCCAGCATCATCTGCAAAACAGCATTGTGAAATTGCAGTACAAGCTCTGTCCCTTTTGAGTGTGCATACAAAGCTGCAATATATACAGAAAAGAGATAATGCTAGTGTTGCTACTCCAACACTGCTATTTTCATCAGTCTTAACTCTTCTGGTTACTCCTATCCCTCAGCCCAACTGATGTAAAAGAAAAAAAAATTGCTTGACAAAATCATTACTACGTTGTCCCAGGAATACCTAATGAAAATAAAATATTTCCTTCCTGTAATTCGTATTCTTGGGACAATCTTAATTCATGGCAGTAATATGACCGGTGCAATTGGCTTGTTTTTGTTGTATTTATTAATAAATATATTCTGTTAATATTGCCAGATGCTAGAAGTATAAATATTCTTTGGGTATTCATGGTAAAGGATCAGAATCTTAATATTTATAAATTGGAGATTCTGTTTGTTGGATTGTTGCCTTCTTGTTTTTCTAGAAACAAGCTTTCACTGATGTGGCTACTGGATCACTTGGCCAAGGATTGGGTGCTGCCTGCGGTATGGCTTATACTGGGAAATACTTTGACAAAGCTAGGTAATTTTATTTCCAACTTCACTAAATTGTATAAAATTGAATGAATGAAGTTCTATTTATTATCAATAATGATGTTTCCTTTCATAGTTTACTACTTCTTTTAGATTTATTTCTAAGATCGCAGATAATGGTAACATTCTATATAATAGAAATGTGAATGAGCCTTTTAGTTCTGTATGCAACTCCTTTTCAGTTCAATGAACAAACATCAAAGTGTTCCATTAACACTTGTTATTTGAATTTGCAAACTATGATTAATAGATACCAGTTCTTCTTAACTTGTATCTTGGAATAGCTTTGCTCTTAATTTAATTACAGGACACAGAAAAAAATGCTAAAGCCAGCATATTGTTTTCAGACTCAATAATAGTTGTTCCTGTCTCCATCCAGATATGCTTTATTTAGGTAAAAGCAGTTTGTAATCTTTAGTTTGCATGATGGGACTTTTGTACAAAAGATGTTAAGGAAACATGACAATGTAGAACAAAAGTGGGTGTAAAGAAATAACAGAGTTATTATATTATGCAATCCTTGGATAGCTCAAGGGAAGGAATGTTTGGCAATAAATCATTAGTGGCATGAAGTTCTTCACATGTTATTCAAAAATGGATATCTAAAGCCATGTCTGCACTGGAAAATTAATGCATCTTACAGGGGAAAAGATGTAATTTCAATCTGTACATTTAACTAGCTTGAAAGCATTTCTTTGAAAAAGATTGACTGCTCTTATATAATCTCACTGGTGATATTTTTATGCTTTTATGCTTAACCTTATTTGTTTGCTATTTATAAACAGTGCTGAAAATAGCTAGCATTTGATAAGACTAACTTAACTGAGCTTAGGTTGCAAATATTTTTTAATTTCTGCTGCCATTTTAGTATATTCATGTTTTACACACACACACACACACACACACACACACACACACCTGTATATAATTTGTACAGTATTTATGATGTTTGGACAGAATGACAAATCTTGGCAAAAGCAACTCAACCTTCTAAAAATAATTGAAAAAATATGCATGAATCCAAACTATAATTTGTAATTTGTTTTAATTCATGAAATACTAACACTGTGAGAAGATCATTTGAGGTTTCCAGCTATTTTACTTTCTATGCCTCCTGAATCTTTTAACAGCCTTTCCCACAAGAGTGACAGGATTTTTGAATTTCAACCAGTTTAGTGTAGAGGTTTTACCAGAAAAAGCTCAGTGTTCTTCCAAACAATACTTGAAATAGCAATGTCCACATTAAGTAATGCCAAATCCACATAACCTAACTTTTGCTGTACCTACCAGTAGTTAACACAATATGTAGGAATGTGCAGATTATCAGAGGGTACTTGCTTTGCCACCATATTGAACAAATAATTCCCTTTTAAGTTATTTATGAAGCAATATGATCTCATTACTTCTAAAAGTGAAATAAAGCAATCACATAGGGGCTGTGGAGTAACCCTTTTCCATATTATTGGCCAAAGTGTTCTTGGGCTGAGATGCTTCAGCATTGCTGTGGGAGGTTCTGTAGGGTCCATCAAAGCCACCAGCCTGATGCTGCCTCCAGTGGTCTTTCAGACTGGGCAATTTGGCACATGCTGACCAAAGCTGTTCAGTCTGAAAATACTTTGGCTAGCCTAAAATCTGCCTTCTTCCAAACGGCTGACCCACGTGGTTTGGGGATAATGAATTGCCTTGTCAGGTTGAATCTTGTAACAGCTTTGATCAAGAGAATCCTGTTACGTCCACAGCACAAAGTTCTTCATGAAAGTGAAGCTCAGTCACTACAAACAGGCCTAATAATCTTTATTATTTTGTGATAAAGGTGAATAGAAAATAATGTATGCTTCGTTTGAACATTATCTCCAGATGATTCATGCTAAGTAAACAAAACCCTTTGCTGTGTTAAAAGACAAACCTGGAGGGAGTATTTCTTCCCAACCCAAAGTATTACAGGCTATTACCTTCAAAGCTTTTGGAAAAACATGCCCTTTTTCCTTTGAAGTCAGGCCGATAATTGCTTTTATTGTACGTGAATACTATTTATTAATACAACAAATGAATTAAAATACAACATTTTGCACACATTGTTAGAGTTCAGTGTCATCCTATACAGTACTTGTTTATGTTAGCCAACAGAATAATCAATACTTTATATTGTAATAAAATACATACTATTATATTTATAATAGCATAATAATATATTGTAGTCAATTGTATGGTTTCTATTTTCCAGATTCTAGGCAGCTTGCAATTATAAAAAAAAGTTCTACCACTGCTAACCACCTAAGTGGAATGTTCCATCCAATGATCCAGCAAAAAAAAAAATCAATGGTCTTACAAACATCCTAATTTTTAACATGGCCATCCTGAACTGGGGGAGGCAAGCTGTTCCAAAGTAAGAGGAGGATTACTTAGGTGATTCTCTAAGGCTCCTACAGTCCTACCTCCTCTCTGCTATGTACTGGCTGGGCGGATTGTTTCTGGAGAAGATAGTTTCAGCAAGTAGGTTTTGTAAATACCAATTAGACTTGAAAGTCTACTTGCAAATAATAATGTATCCAAAGTGTAGGTGTTACTCTAATAAACTGGTTTGCAGCGGTCAGCAAGTAGGCCAGCAACAGCATTTTGTGTCAGCTCTAGTTCCCAGGTCATCTTTAAGGAGAGGTACTTGGCAAAACAAATTGCAGATGTCTAATTCATCCAGATGACAAGCACATGAATCACTATTGTGAGTACTTCCTGGTCCAAGAAAAGTTGCAACTGGCAAGCCAGCCAAGATGGCTGAAGGTTTTCTGATCGTGGCCTCCACCTGCTGCCTTAGCAGGAGCTGAGTAGAAACTCCAGATAGTGCATCTGCTTATTCAGGAAATGTGTAACCCAATCATAACAATAGACAGAATCCAGGTTTCTCTACAAAGATAATTCTAACTTCAACCTAAAGCTTTCACTGATACTACATCTGGGCTGTGTGTGGAAAGCCAGATTCTCTCTAGGGCAGGGGTGTCTAACTTGCGGCGTCACCTTGTTGGCACGTGACTTGATTTCCCCCCTTCGCTAAAATGGGTGGGCGTGGCCAGCATGTGATGCATCCGGCCTGCAGGCCGTGAGTTTGACATCCCTAATCTAGGGGGCCCTACTATCTTCCCTGCCTCTGACCCAAGTTGTGATCTTCCTTCATTCCTGATTTTTGGAATTGTACCGAAGCTGCCAGAGCTATTTACCATTTAATTATCTATTGAGTGGAGTCTTGTGATTTATTTTTGATTTGCTTTTTAGAGACAAGACCTGTCCTAGAAGGGTGGTGCTTCTTCCCATAGCTGAGAGGGATTTTTCATTTGAATGACAATAAGAAGGAGGGAAAGATTAAACCATTCTTTGAATAGAAAGAATGCTCATGGGAAGCTGTTACTTGTTAAAATCAACTATAAGCAATTAGCATTGTATTTGTTTTGGAGGGAGTGAAATTAAAGGTGTCATTTCCTTGATATGTGGAAATACCATACAAATACAATTTCCCATATTTGAAATGAGGAAGTAAGCTGTACTCGTTCTGCATGGAAGAACTGCAGTTTCTCAGTAGTTTTGCTGAGTCACAGTGATGGTGCTTTAAAAGGCACCCGAGGTTTAGAATCATTGTTAGAACCCATATTTCCAAGATTTTCTTCACTATTTGATCTTAATATATCATAACATTTCTTTAAATATCCATGGGTGTTATTTTAAGATGGGGTTGTAAGTGAGAAATAATTCAGTGATTATTTCTTCATGCATGTTAAGATGGGGGTTGTAAGTGAGAAATAATTCATATTTCTGATTATTTCTTCGTGCTCTTACTTGATTTCTTCACAAATGCTCAGGAGTGTTTAACTGCAGCACTGCAAGGGGAGAAAGAAAAGAAAGAACAATATTAATGTTAGCTACTTTAGGAGGGCTTGAATTTAGTTCTCAATAATCCCTGGGCAGAACTGAATTCTCATAGAGCAATTTGTTTAAGTCATTCCTCGTTAGTCATCCTTAATCTAATTGAGCATTTGCTATATAAATGCAATGTACTGTTTGCTTCCTTACTTTCTTTGTTTGATTTATATCCTGCCTTTCATATTGCAATTCATGAAGAAAAGATCCTCCCATTTTCTCCTGCAACAACAACCCTGCAAAGTAGATTGGGCTGAGAGTGACTGGCCCAAAGTCACCAGTGAGCATCTGCAGCTCAGAGTAGACTACCGTTCTCCCCTTTCCTAGTTCAACACCTATGTGCTGTCATAACACCCAATACTGTATATTTACGTATCTATCCCACTTGTATTATTTTTATAAATAACTCAGGGCAGTGAATATACCTAATACTCCTTCCTCCTCTTATTTTCCCCTGAACAACAACCCTGTCAGGTAGATTGGGCTGAGAAGAGTGACTGGCTCAAAGTCAGTCAGTTGGTTTTCATGCCTATTCACAGTGTCCTTGTTTCTAGACCAGCACCTTAACAACTACATCTAACTAGCTCTAAGCATTGCTTGTGCCTATATGCATTTGTATGAGAACACTTTCTGATTAATGGAATTTCCTGCTTTTCTCTCCCTCCCTCTCTCTCTCTCACACACACACACACACACACACACACACACAGGCACCTTCCCACATGATCTTCTTATGACTGACCCAGTGATATAATTGGTAGTCTTACATATTTAGACAAATTATATGCAAGAATGTTTGACTAGATTTCTGCTCAAACGAGCTTGCTTAAGGCCGATTTTGTCACAAGAGCAGATTTCCCTGACGGAGAGATACTAATCCTACCTGTCAAACTCCAGATGGCCACCAGATTACAGGAAGAATTATGTATATTTTGCTTCCATCTAATTATTACAATCCAGATTTAGTAGCCCTGCCAAAAGGAGACAAGGAAAAATGGAATAAAGTTTACATAGTTTGTCTCAGATGAATTAAGCACTAAAAAAACATTTTCTATGCTATAAACTATGGATTTATGTTACAGATTTAAAACTAATTGTAAGCTGGGTTAGTTCCATAACGCCCTTGCATAATAATACCAGAGACCGAGACTAGTTTTTAAGTAATTAAACAAGTTTATATGCAGTCAGAGCAAGTGTTCTTTTATTTGTAACAGACAGGCACAATTTTGTGATTTAACCAAACTGTTGCATTTACTCCTTGTATTTTTCCCTTTTTTGGAAAAGTGGTATCTATCAACCTTCTAAGAAAGAACAGGTATTCCAGCTTCATAACACTAAACTACCTTGCATTATAGAAGTAACTCTCACGCAAACCAGGGATGAGGCTGGATATCAGGTGAGTCATTCCTGGACGACAGGTGATGGCAGCAAGAACTACGCAGGTCATACCCCACAGCAGGAGAAGAATAACAGGAACAATATAGCAGAGCTGGAAGGGACCTTGAAGGTCTTCTAGTCTAAGACCCTGTTCAAGCAGGTGATCCTGTACCATTCCAGAAAAGTGGCTGTCCAATCTCTTCTTATAAACCTCCAGTGATGGAGAACCCACAATTTCCAGAGGCAAGCTGTTCTACTTAGTAAATTTTTCTCACTGTCAGGAAATTTCTCCTTCGTTCTAGGTTAAGACTTATAGCCTTCTACCCTGGTAGCTGAGCTCTCCATTCCCCCTTTCAGTAATTTAGGAGGCTAAATATCACCCACTCTGCCTTTTCTTTTATATACAGCTATCGAGTATATTGTATGCTTGGAGATGGAGAGCTATCTGAAGGCTCAGTTTGGGAAGCAATGGCCTTTGCTGGATTCTACAAACTGGATAATTTGACTGCTATTCTTGATATTAACCGGTTGGGACAAAGTGATCCTGCTCCATTGCAGCATAATGTAGAAGCCTACCAGAAACGCTGTGAATCCTTTGGGTACGTGGTCTTATAATATTGTAATGCACTGTGTTTGTTTTAAATCTGTATTTGGGCTGATAATTAAATGCAGATTAATGAATAACAGAAGGATCTTAGAAATAAAATGAAATAAATGCTAATAAATGGCCTTTGCTGGATTCTACAAACTGGATTCTACTAACTTAAACATTAGTCTTCTTTGTTGAATCTGAAAGGTATGGTAAGGATAACCTGACTGTCTCAACCGGTGACAGTCATGTGTTGCATTTTACAATATTGGCACATTTAGAAAACAAAATTTATTTTGGGTCATGTGCACCCAGAGCAGCTCCACTGCTCCTGCTTTGTTTTTTATCCTCTAAATATTTTATAAGTGAAGGAATTGAAAAAAAGATTGGCTTTTCCCTATCCCACGTACAATGATTTTGTTTGTTGATTGTTATGAAACAAGACAAGACAACAAATCAATACCTTTCATCCATGAATGCCAAGGTAGTCTAGGGCCTTTGATATGCCTCAAATGATTCTTTGGAATTGGATTATTTCGAACATCTCATAACAATCCCATCAAAGAGAAATCCTTATATATGTTTCCTATGCATAAATATGCATAGTTACATCTTTATACTTCACAGACCATGTGTATTGGTGTCATACTTCAAAGTGTTTCTTTGACTAGCTAATTGATCTGTTTGCCTTCTAGCTGGCACGCAATCATTGTTGATGGGCACAGTGTGGAGGAACTGTGCAAAGCTTTTGGTCAGACAAAACACCAGCCAACTGCAATTATTGCCAAGACCTTCAAAGGCAAAGGAATAACAGGTAATTCCAAGCCGCAGGCTCCTCAGAACAGCTGCAACCACTATTTAAGGATTACGTTTTTGTTTGATTTAATAAGAAGTTCATTATAAGTAATTCCATAAATTCTTGTGTGTTTAAAGCACTTTGTAAATCTTACGTTGTATTACTTAACATTTTTTGTGGATTACAATTTTCCCCATAGGGCAGATAAGGGTATTAAGCAGTATATTTAGGCTCAAGGTAAATGTGAGATTTAAATCAGGAATTTATATTTTTTTAACTTAGTTTTAAATCAATCTGAGTTGTTTCTCTCCAATGAAAAGAGTTCATTCAACCAAACAAGAAAGAGGCAGTTTCCTTCTGTAATTCCTACAAGTATTCCTAAACTATGAGGGTTTGCCTGTACAGGTAGATCTCACTTTAAGGGCCATTTGCTTAACAATTCTTTGAATTAACGGTGGCCTTCAAAAAAGTCAGATATGACTTAAATTTGAACTTATGACCATCACCCCACCAGCTTGGTCATGTGATTGTAATTTGGGCACTTGGCAGCCAGCTTGCATTTACTACTGGTTGTAGTGTCCTGCAGTCACATGATCACAATTTGTTACTTTTTTGCAGTTTCTGGAAAAAAAGTGGTTAAAAATTGTCATTGATTAATTTGCACTTAGAATCAGGTGACTCAACTTACAACCATGGTGACTTGACTTACGACTATAGTAAAAATTCTCATCAAATCAGGTCTAGTCACTGATTTGACTTATGACTGCAACAACTTAGAATGGAAATTCTGGTCCCAATTGTGATCATAAGTCAAGGACTAACTCTAGTTAGCCAAATTTGATTGATGATCTTATACAATTTTAAAACCAAATATTAACACTTATATGAATCCTCTTTTGGAATGGGTTATTTTAATGAAGCTAAAGTGCCAGAGTTCTTTTGTTTTGGTTCTGGAGTTTTTTGTTTCAAATCTTTATTGCAGCTGCATATTGTAAGGATAGTAAAAACTTAGGTCTCACAAGGGCTGGTATTGGAACGTTTTAACTGAACACTCAACATTTTTATTTTCCATTGAACCTTACCTGTAGTTGAACTTGTACATCAATGCCTTTTATTGTAGCTATCATGCTACCAACATGAAATTGCCACAATGCTTGAATTTTTGTCACCCATTTCTTGGAGTAAGCAAAAGTAGAGGAAATACTTTAAGTGTTTTTGGATAATATTTTTGCTAGAAATGCTAAAATATGCTGCAAAATGACAAGAATTTTACTATTACTATACTATTTAGTATTATTTATTTAAAAGATGAATAAAATTATAATTTAGAATCAATCAGATGAGGAAAAGAGAACAATTAACTAGTATATGAAAATGTTGACTTCTATATTTCCATGCACCAGGAGAATGATTGAATATCTATCTACCTACTTATCTACCTACCTACCTACCTTAGGGATTGCTTAACTTTCACAATTTGTACCATAAGGAAAAGACAGAAAGCAAGCAAGAGACCATTGTTGGTGAGGGCTGTCTGCTCATATCTTACTTGTGAGCTTCCTTGATGAAACTGGTTGGTCTTTTGGTGTTCTTCAATAGTCTTAGGCCCTCTCAAAAATAGGCAAATAAAGCTTAAGATGTTTATCATTTTTCATTGTTGCCACTTTTTGAGCTTCTGAAAGGAGAAAAGAATCCAGTATTTAGATACTTTTACAGTGAGGACTCAGCCTGCCTGGTGCTCTTTCCTGAAGCAAAGAAATCTTTCATGCTTGCACATGAATTTGATTGAAGAATTTGAAGAATTCTTGCCTGCCTATTCAGTTCCTTACTTATCAAATATCCAGAATGTCATTCGTTCTGTTAAGATTACGGATATGTTAACTAAATTGATTACTATAGCCACCCATGTTCATGGAGTCAAGACTTACAGGAAATAAAAATGATGGGATGAACTGCAGAAACTCATTACATAAAGAATATACTTCAAGGTATAAGGAGAATGAGAAAGTGTATTTGGGATTGGAGAATGAATGGTTTATCTGGCAGCAAAGCATTTCAGTGACAAGAATGAAGTGGCTATGGCGGAAAATGGCTCAAAATATATATAATAATTCTACAGGGGTTGAAGATAAGGAAAACTGGCATGGCAAACCTCTTCCGAAAGACATGGCTGAGCAAATCATTGAGGAGATCATTGGTAAAATCCATAACAAGAAAAAGCTTTCTCCAATGCTTCCACAAGACGATGCACCAGCTGTTAATATTAAAAATGTCAAGATGCCATCTCCACCAAACTACAAGATAGGAAATAAGGTACCGATGTTTTCAATTATTATTAATAATAATAGACATTCAGGAGAGTAAAAAGGGCTTTCTTTTCCAATGACTTTATGGTTTATGGAGATAGATTATGAGAATAAATGGTGTTCATTCAGTAGTTTATAAACTTGTAAAATATTCTGGAGTGGTTTCAGAAGCCAATCCCCAGGAGTTGCCATTGTAATTGATTTTTTTTATAGTAGTATTACCTATCCAGAACCGTGAGAGCTACTCTGATGGGCCCAAGTAAGATTTTTTTTAAAAACAGATTTTTCTTTATAATTACTCTCTTGTTAAATGGTCAGTCAGAATTCAAGAGGAAGGCCCTTGCAAGATGGAACCTCGTAGATTTCAGAAATAATGAGTTGCAGAGTATGCTTAGGATAATTGAGGCCTTCTCTGGGCAATACTTCTGTAAAAGCTTCTGAAAGATGTCCAAATCATCCATGAATAAATTTAATGAGAACTTCATGCAAGAGGTTGCCTAAATACCATCCCAAACGTTAATCAAAGTGGAGACGTGTAAAGATTGGAAAGGCCGTATCCTAATAAAATTCAAATACTAAGTGGTCCTCTTTTGACCTTATCAGTCTTATTGTGGTTGATAAAATAATATGTGCCCCAATAGTTTCCATCACTTGTTAGTGTTGAGTTGAGATCCCCAGCGTGACGTGTCCAAGAGGTCTCTGGCTCTTCACATAGGGCTCATAGACATCCTTTGAAAATCAGCATGAAAGTGGCTGCAATTCATTGCTTGTTTGGATATGTGCCAGCTGTCTCAAAAGAATAAAGGTTAGAAATAATAGAAAATCTCTGCAGGAGAGAGTTTACTAGATGGGCGGCTGCAACATTAATATAAATTAGTAGTTTATCATTGAGTGCGTCTCCTTTCTGTATTATATCAGTGACATGGATCAGCCACTTAAGGCAGATTAGTCCTGCCTCAATTTTTTATCATTGTTTTTATGAAATAGTGTGCTGCCTAAAAGCAGAATAACAAACCTCATTGAGCCATGCATCTAATAAGAGGCATAGAAATAATTTTATGAGAATAATATCAAAAGGATATGAAATTTTCAAAAAAAAAAATTTTGTAGATATTGCCTAGGTATGCCAGAATAAATTTGGGGTCATCAAATGCTAAATGTTTGAAATGTTTGCTAAGATTAGTGTCTCAGAAACCTGTCATAGACCTTTCTATTCTGTAAGATAAAAAAAATTACTAAGAGGTTTTTCTAAACTGTTCAGGGGAATAGTGATTGTTTGGAATTTTTTTATCGCTAAAATATTTTATTTCCAAGAATTATGGAATATTTTTAAATGGTGCATCTTGGTTCACTTCACAGTTTGCAACCCGCAAAGCTTATGGTGTGGCTCTTGCAAAACTAGGCCAAGCCTGTAATCGTGTGATTGCTTTGGATGGAGACACCAAGAATTCTACTTTCTCTGAGCTGTTCAAAAAGGAACATCCCAGCCGTTTCATTGAGTGTTACATTGCTGAACAAAACATGGTATGTTCCTGTTGTTCATACAGAATGTGACATGTACAAAATAAATTGATTTGTTAGTGCTGACCACCATCATTACTATATCCTTGTCATGATATGGGGTGGGGCGGGGTATTGTTTTTACTTTTATATTGGGTTTTAATCGTTTGTAAGTCACCATTGAAAGTGAGTGTAAGTCACCATTGAAAGTGAGTGGGCATATAAATTCTTTAAATAATTTTTTAAAAAACGATCCCCTTTCAGAAATACCTGGAATTGAGAGCGGTGCAAAAAGTAATGAACTTGATTTAAAGTGCTAATAGATGGGTCCCATATTTCCTAATACTACAATTCTCACGTTCTCCCTGCCATATCTTCTGTTTCCCTCCCATCCTTTTTTTACAGCATGTTTCCCTTCCCTCAAGCCTTAGATAATCTGTCACTTCTTTAGCAATACCCAGATTGCATGGACCGTGAGCTACTGTTTGTTTGTTCAGCAGCCACATTTATTTCAACCAAGTCTGAGCATCTTACAATCTTATGTAAACAAGATTAAAATAGGAAAAACAGCTTTGGTTGTATACACAACGAGCATGGACATGGGCATGAAGTTTCCCTTCTCCAAACTTTGACAATGCCTGATAGTGATGAGAAAAAAATGAAACACGGAAGGAGAAGCTAAGCTGCGTTCTGCAAATTACAGCTGCTGGATAGCAGCAGCTAGCAACAGCCTTTGAACAGATATTTCAATTTAATTTAATCTAAACCCCCTTTTCCTCCAGAAGTTCAAGGCAATGTATAGAGAATTCTCTCCTTCGTTTTTTCCTCATAGCAACAATTCTGAGGTATCAATCAGAACAGGAACACCTCTTTTGTAGTCCAGAATAATGAAATATTACTTTCTATTAAGTCATTGTATAG
>JANHJO010004593.1:254488-267806 GCA_032468235.1 Pseudoxyrhopus heterurus | reverse complement strand
TAGGCTGACATTGTAAACCGCTTAGAGAGAGTTGCAAGCCCTGATAGGCGGTATATAAATACAGTGCTATTGCTATTTACCTTTAAACAGCAAAGTACAAATTGCAAGAAGAATCCATTTCACACAACTCTTCAAAGCAGCTACCAGATTCATAGAGGCTGGGGAACATTTAACAGGGAGTTAATTTGTGGTGCAAAGCTTCTGTCTTAGAACAAATGCTTCTTACAAGAGCTTGGCTAAACTATTGATCTATGCCAGGTTTCTGAGTAATTTCAAAAGTAACCAGATGATGAGATACATATTTACTAGAACAGCTGTGGCAGTTTCATCTTCACCAAAAATAAATAAAAATCTCACCAGGGATGTTACAGAGTCTGATACCCAAGAACCATCAGAATTTCACATACTTCAAATACTAGCTGCCCAGAGAGTTGTTTATGATGTGGAATATTCACATCATTTGAATTGGGATTCTCCTTAAAGAGCTGGAACTTGCCAAAAAAGTACTGTCATCTAATTTATCATCTCAGCATGCTCAGAGACAATGAGAATAAATACACAGCAAGCAAAATTAGCAAATATATGCTTAGAGATTCAGAATGGGGGTTCAAAGGGGATATAGTTACCAGTTCTTGAGCGGTGCCTTATTTAGCTGGCTTATGCAGAAAGGCTGTTTGCAACACAAGGTGAACAGCTGAAGATTAATTTTCCTCCCTATCTCCTCTATACAACCATTCCACCCTAGCCCTGGCAGACCCTGCATTTCGTGTTGAGCATGCACACCAAATCCATTTTGCAATATGCGCTAACAGATGGCATGCCAGACATACTGGAATATGGGCTCCCCAATCATTCCCTCCAGGCAATGAGCCAAGATCCTGCTGTGACAGAAGAGAGGGGCAGGCCCTTTTCTAATCCCTGTTTCGTTCTACTTTCTTGAAATTCAATAAAACCAGCCTGTCCAGATTTGGAACTAAAATAACAGATTTGGGCATGATGCTCCCTCAGTTTCTAGTTACAAACATAACCTCATTATTAGAATATATAGAGTGGAGCAGACATCATTCTGAGCTAGATCTTGTTTTCACTTTGATGCTTGGTGAGTGCCACAAAGACAGAAAAGGAATGCCAGAATTAATAGGTGAGATTGTGCTATTTTATTTATTTTATTTTCCAAATGCAGCTCCACGTCTGAACAAGTAAAGGATAGAAGCCATGGAATTTCTTGATGTGGACAAGTGGGCACTTCTTCTTTGCATTTCTAGAAAGCTATGATTATTGTCTTGGTATGTCAGACAGCCACACCTGCAAAAGCAAGTCCAGCTTCTCTCTTTGCTATGTCTAGATAGCAGTGGCTCATGGTGCAGAAAACATAATGGAAACTGGACTGCATCACTATCTCTATTAAATAAAAGCAGAAAACAGTAACATGAAACTCATCACTCAGTCTAAATTAACTAAGTGCAGAGCCATCTAATGACTAAACCATTTAATGACACTATCCATGTAATTAACAGGCCTGAAACACAAGAGTAACTTCTCCTTTATTCTCTGTCTGGCTACCTTAATGCTATTTTCAGATCCAGATCTGCTGTAGGTTAAAACGAACGTCAAAATTTAATAAAAAGGATTAGAATGATTAATGGGTGAAGAAATGGTGGACAATAGCAAGCTGAATCCAAGAGGTAAAAATGGATGACTATGCAGGCATATAATCAGAGCAAAGGAAGGACAATGAGAAACAAGAAAGATTCTTCAACTGTAACTTGATTTATGCACTTTCTATGTTTTAACTAGTAACATTATTTTAAGCAGTTAATTAATTAATGACAATTAAATAAAGACAAATCCTACTCAACATGTAGTCCTCAATGGAACTACATCCACATGGAGGTAAGTAAGCAGTGGGATACCCCAAGGTTCCGGTTTAGGTCCAGTATTCTTCAATATCTTCATAAACAATTTTGATGAGGGAACTCATTAAATTTGCAGATGACACTAAGCTGACAGGAATAGCCAACACCCCAGAAGAAAAGCTCAGGATCCAAAAACATCTTGACAGACTTGAACACTGGGTCCTATCTAACAAAATGAAATTCAACATAGATAAAAATAGGTAAAAACCAACTGTATAGTATAGACTAGGTGAAACCTGGCTTAATACCAGTAACTGCTATTAACCAATGAAATGACTTGCCTTCAGAAGTTGTGAGTGCTCCATCACTGGAAGCTTTCAAAAAGAGATTGGACAACCATTTGTCTGAAATGATATAAGTTCTCCTGCTCCTGCTTAAGCAGGGGGTTGAACTAGAAGACCTCTGAGGTCCCTTCCAATTCTATTACTCTATGTTCTAAGATGACTAACAACAATTCTTAAAACAATCCTACAAGTGATTTCTTGGGCTGAACACATCCTTAGAAGACTGCAATAGCCAATCACTTCAAAAAGTGTATTAATGTGTCTATCAGGAGTCAATATGAGCTGAAGGTGTCTTTATTCCTTTAATTCTAACTTAGCAATCAACTGAATACAATCATTCAACTCACATTTATTTGTTTTCAATTGCTCCTTATACTCACTCTGTGAATCAAAAATAATCCTATTCATTTCTTTTTAACTTTTTAAATTCCACCCCTTCATTAAAGGTGATTTAGAGTAGAATAGAATAACAGAGTTGGAAGGGACCTTGGAGGTCTTCTAGTCCAAACCCCTGCTCAGGCAGGAAACTCTATATCATTTCAGACAAATGGTTGTCCAATCTCTTCTTAAAAACTTCCAGTGTTGGAGCACCCATAACTTCTGGAGGCAAGTTGTTCCACTGGTTAATTTTTCTGTCAGGAAATTTCTTCTTAGTTCTAGGTTGCTTCTCTCCTTGACTAGTTTCCACCCATTGCTTCTTGTCCTACCTTCAGGTGCTTTGGAGAATAGTTTGACTCCCTCTTCTTTGTGGCAGCCCCTGAGATATTGAAACACTGCTATCATGTCACCCCTAGTCTTTCTTTTCATTAAACTAGACATATCCAATTCCAGCAACCATTCTTTATATGTTTTAGACTCCAATCACCTAATCATCCCCTAATCAATTAAGTTCATCTCAGGATGATGAATTTAAAACTGTAAAATGCAATTGTAAACATAAATATTTGAATTAAAAAACAAGCATTAAAGGCGTTAAAAATGTCGGTATAAAAACTTGTAAGGACTGCTGAAATAATGTGTGCTGCCTCTGAGTATTCCAAATGCGTGCTATAAATGCTCAGCATTATGATGGCTCATGTTATCATTAACATGCTGCTAACAGCAGGTTAAAAGGCAAAAGTGGGAGGATTGAACAGACTCACCACTTCCTGCCTTGCTGAGATAGAAATCCCAAGAGAAATGTTGGATAATTATGGCTTGATGCAGGTGTGGTAATTTTGGACTCCTGCCAGGCTGGACATAAGTAATTACAAGCTTTTATTATGCTAATCACAGTCTCTTCCTCTCACATGAATTCTGTCATTGACAATTTGCCAATTTATTTTAATCCCACCAGATGTTTCTGTGGAATAGCAGTTGCTGCCTGCTGATGACTGGCCTTCATATTTTTGGCAAGTGTGCTATAAAAATAGATTAGGAAGGTAAAGGCACATCTGAAAATGCAATATCATAACAATTCACGTCAAACGTCAGTTTGCTCAGCTATGTAAATGCAATTTCTTTGCTTCTTGATCACTTTGGATTCTTCTACTGACTTTTAAAAGTGCATACATGCTGATATAAATCTATGATGGGGATTTAGTTTTCAGACTGCTGCCTGGAGAATTTTAAAGCCTGAATTTACAGCACCTCTATTTTTAAAAAACAATTTGCTTCTTGAAATATATATAAAAAATGTAGATGATATTATGCATCATAAGTTCCTAAGTTTAAGAACAGCTAAATATTGATCTTAGCATTCAGCTCACCTTGCACAGAGCAATCTGTGACATAACTGAATGTTTTGTATACTGTCGTACATCATCATGCGCAGGAGATCAATTGAAAATCTTGCTTAATGAGACGGTTTACATAATGTGGAATATAGTGAATAAGAATGAAGCTGTAATCATGAAATTGCTTTATAGATTGGAATACATGTTATTTGATGGAAGGGCATGTATCTGCATGATTGTAGGGATTAAGGCTGAGTTATATTTTGGCTCATTGAAGCTAATTTTAAAGATTTGATTAAGATCTTTTCTGTTTTTTCTCATTGTCAAGTATCTACACAAAAAGCTGTATCCTTCTGGAAGATTTTTGATCTTCTGTTTTAGAAACAAATAGAACAAGAATTGAGTGATTCTTCCCAACCCATCACTGAAACCAGTAACCTCTTTTAAAGGATTTTCTTTAGAATAAACTTGACAGGATATTGAGATCTGCTTGTTTGGCAATAAAACACAAATCATCTGTAGAACTGATCAAGAGTTTCTTGATTATTTGGTTTTCAACTTCCGATAACATTTTAGATTACTTGTGTGTTTATACAGAACGTTGCGTATGCAACATTTTCTCTGTGATGTTTTTCGATTAAGCAGTTTCTTGCACTTTCTTACTTAGGCTTAATTGGATAAATTAGTCTCAGCTAAAATTAGAGAGAGGGATGGGAGGGGCAACAAAAAGTCCAAATGTGATACTGCCCATTGCATCTAGACCGCTAACATTTACAACTTTGCTGGAAGTTTAAACTTCAAAAGGTGGTCACTCTTACAGAATTTTGTTTGGATGAAGCCCAAGAAGAGACTTGTGATGCAACATGCTGCTTCATGAATGGATAGTTAAGAATTCAGAATGACATATGTGCTGCTGTGCCAATGCAACATGGAAACATTTGTGTATAGCAAGTCTTGCAAGAATACCTACCACAAATATTTTAATACCATTACGCTCTGTTTTGTGTCTTATTGGAACTACTATACTTTGAGTGCCAAGATCTATATATAACAAAACAGGTCTTGGATTCTATCACCAAGGAGCTAAACTCAAAACAGGTTCAGAATTCGAGCTGACACAAAACACACTGGCCAAGTTACTAACCAGATCAAGAGAAAGGGAATCATACAATGCCTGTACTGAAAAATCACAAAACCTACCAATTGTCTTCTGGGCATTGCTTTTAACCTTTAAGATCCAGAGATCACTTAGAACATGATTATCATTATATGAGCCTGTGATTATTTAGACAATTAGCTTTTTTAAGACACTTTTGCTACCAGAATTTTAGCCATTTGGTATGGAGGAAATGACTTCTTCATCTGACTCCCAAGTTATGCAGTGCACTTCCCAAATATTTAGGACACATTTCTTTTAACTCCTAAAGAAAAAAAATTAAAGCAGTATTTGTAGATAATGGGAGTTGAGAAGCCTGATTATATTTTCATGATGATTCCCATCAAGGCGAGGTGTATCATAATATGCAAACACAGAACTAAGTGGTACCTCACTCTCTCTTTTCTCTCTCACATGATATGGCTTTTTTTCTAGTTAACGGTAAAGAGTCCATGTGGGAAGCTTGCACTGAAGACAGCAATATGGCTTTTAAATTACCTTGAATCCCAACCTCTCTTTAAAATTAGCCATTGACTTCAGATCATGCAACAGAAGTGCCTTTCATATTTAATATAATTTGAAAATTCTACATGAGAATCTGGATTATTCTTTCTAGAATCAGAATTTTTTCTATCTGTCCTAATAGATCTTTGATGGTATCCTTATTTTATTTTTTACAAAACAAAACAGGAATGCAAAAATGTTGATCTTTTAAACTCTGCCTTAGATGTCCCATAATACATGAGCTTTCTACAATTTTTTAATATATATTGTTAATCTATTGTGATTTGAGGCACTAAATTAAGAATTATATCCACTAAGCAAACCGTGCAGATGTACCTTCACCTCTAGGTATAAAAGCATTGCGGTTATTATATATAAACTTCTACCATGATAAAAGTAACTTTAGGGTATAATATTACAGCTGTAATTTCTGTGGCCCACTTACTGATGAAAAAATAATAATCCAGATTACTTATCATACCTGAAAGTATGATAATTTTACATTCTTGGTCTTTGAGTATAGTCTGTGCTATATGGGAGCAATGTTCTTGGTGAATTTGGCTTACCAAATTACAACTGGGTCATCAGATAAGAATGATAACTAATTGATATTGGGAAAGGAAGACATGGAATAGGACTTACAATGGGCTAAAATGACCTCTTTTTGATCATGTAAGAGAACAAAGCAGGAATGAATCAATAAAGAGCTTTTGAAATGACTGCCCTGCCTGGAAACACATAATTTGGCTTTATTTCAGACATGAGCCCAGGGAAATAAATCTTAGGCAGAAAGGCCCTTTGCAAGTTATTCTTCCTGTTCTACTTTTTTAGCTACTGTGTAGCCAGGGAACCATAGCAGGAGCTTTTCTCTGCACCACATAGGATTAGCCCAATCTGGCTGTGCCTAAGGCAGAACCAGCCTTTATGGTGCACAGCATGGCCAGTGATTTTGGCATCTGACTGAAAATAAAAATCCCAAGACAATCTTGAGAATGAAACCACTGATAAATTAAGTAACTTGCTATCTGCTTTACAAGCTCCACTGCTAGAGGCTGTCTTCCCACACTGCTTAAGGAGATGGTTGGTCACTAAGCCAAAATAACAGTACAATGATCATACAGTTTCACTGGACAGTACGAAATATCTTGCACCTTATGGGGAAGCTTCAGTGTCTGGAGAGTGGGGATGATGAAAGTGGACAATGATAAAAGCAGCAAAGCTCCTCCTCTCTTTGTGCATATATTGTGACATCATATTCACAGAAAAGCGGGCAGGACTTGCACTATGACAGCACAGTCTTGGCTACCTGTATGGAGAGGGCTTATACATTCATGCACCTGCTAAGTTTCATGTACAGAAGCTGATAAGGGGAAACTCTGTGAAATCATTGAACTGCTCTATAAGGAAGCTGGATGCTGAAGATGCAAAGATAAGAAATAAGGTAAAGGAAACTTCTTAACATGAAGGGTATTTGTTAAAACAAATGCTTTTTAAAACTTAATACTGTGGGGTTTACTCTATACACAGAACTTTTGGAGAAGGGATCAGACTTGTACTAACAATGGGATAAATAGCAGCTGTCTTAATTATAAAACAACAGAAATATTTGCTGCATTTCTATGGCACATTGGATCAAAATGAGCCAGTTTGATTGTAATCTAGCATAGTGTGTATTTAGCTTATAGTTCAGGTCAGTCAAATAAACTACTGTTCAATTAGACAGAGAGATACATGTTGTGAGAATGCAGATTTATAATCAACTGCAGGGGTTAATCACAGAGTATTTGCTTCTGAGTTATAAATCATCCTTGCCAGGAATGAGCAAGCTTACTGCATTTTTCCATAGTACTAAAGACATTGTGCCCACTGAATACTAAGCCTTTCCCCTCTAATTTCCCTGATGGTTTGAGATGCAGTATGCTTTTTGCACGGAGAAAAAAGATCCAGTCAGCAGAGATGCTTCATGTCTTCTCCTCTCAAGTTACTCAGCTTGCCCTGTTTACTGCATTGTGAGTTGAAGGAAAAAACAAACAACTTCAAAGTAGAATAAAAATGAAATGAGTCACAGAAGGAAAAGATTGCCTAGAAAATTAGAGCATGGCCAAAACCTAAGATTTCATCCAATCCTGCAGCTGTGGCATTGCAGCTCCATTACAAAGTTAGGATGCTTCTATATGTGGCAAGATTAATTCATCTCAGATGTTCTGCTACACCAAAACAAAACAATGCTGTGATTTAACAAGACATGTCAATCTAGCTACCTTCTGGTCAGTGTGCCCGCCTCTCCCAAATGCCTGATATTGCTTCTACTTGGCAAACATGATTGCAAAGGAGGCCTGTAAGAATAGCACTGATCACAACAATTTAATTATTATGCTACTTTTCCCCCTAATGGGTGCCAGTGTACAGAACAATGAAAACCATCAACAAGTAACCAGTGCTAAAAGACAATAAAATGACTAACATTAAAACAATGTCCATATTTTAAAAAGTTCTGGAGCAATCATTGTTGTTCTGGAACAATCATCCCCAAAAATACCTGGGTAAAGCTTTTATACTGATATGTTGTTTTTCAGTAGAACCAAAAGAATTTTGCTGCTGGAGTTAAAGCAGCAACTCTGCCATCTCCTCCCATCACACAACGAGTGCAGAAAACACAAAAAAGTTATGTTATTTTAGGGCCTGGCCAAAAAGTGTTAATCTTTACTTCCCTCCTGGAATTTAAACTAGAACAATGGAATCTGAGGTGTTTTGTCTGCATTCTGCATACAGGTAATGCTTGACCAACAAAGATCAGCCTATAACTGGAAGCCATATTCCTGTAAAATGCTGGACAAGACTCAGTAGTCAATCATATAATATATTTAAAAGTGACAAAATATACTAAGAGGTTCCTTTACTGAGGAAGAAGATACTAGCAAGCCACTTCTAAAGATGTTGCCAAGAAAATGGTAGGACTTTGTCCCTGTAGTAACCAAGTCTATTACTTGTAGTAACCAAGACTGGTGTAGACTGTTGACTAGACAGATTATAACAAAAGAAACATGTTGTTGGCAAGGCAATCTTTTCCAGTCCCTGCCCAATTCAGATTATTCTTTCTTCAAAGAATAGCATCACAAAGAAGCTGTTTGTACAATACACTTGCCCTTGAACTCTAGAATTTCCTGAATTTGCTGGTCACAGCAAATGGGGATTCAGTACATCATGTGAATTCACGCTTAGAATGTCGAAAACAAGATGCTAACTTGCAAATGCAGCCTTTCAGTTGAAATGGAAAACCTCTGCTTGCTGATACATTTCTGGACTCTTATAAAAGGTAGAAATAGTTGGTTGAATACTAAATTAAATAAACAAATATTCCAGGTGAAGGGATTTCTATCTGATAATCAAACTGACCCACCATTATATATAGACAAATATTTATTTAATATAGTATTCTTGTTAAATAGGGATGGGAAAGTTTACAACTATTTGTATATCTGTTACATAAAGGGGAGGATAATTTATCTGTTTTTCCCCCCCAACATCCTACCTGGGTGGATTCCATATGTTTAAAGTTAAATTTATTTGATACCTATGTCATTTTTTTCTTTTTTGGATGTATAGTTTTTTTCTGCTTTGTATTTTATTTTTGTTGATAAAACAAATATGTAATTAAAAAAAGAAATACTGGTAGTTGAAATCTGGATGCAAAAGGAGCTGCTGAAATTTACCTTAGGAGATTTCTGAATGGCTTTTGTTGGGCTCTCAACTTTTCTCTACAAGGTTTACCTTCAACCTACTTATTTCAATTCCCATGAATGGAGGTCCCATTTAAATTTTATATAAGATATTGGAACCTCCCCAGATCTTGAATTAAATCCAGGCAGGTGGGCCTAACATGCATAAGTGAGAAATTAAGTAAATACATGTTAAGATGTTAAAGGACACGTGAACAAACTCCACGGGTACACTCAGAAAAGATCAGAAAACAATGTTAATTAAATACATGGGGTGGATTAAATCAAACTTCTTAATATTTTGGTTTCAGGCAAGTTTAATAACAAATAAAAAATGAGAGTGTTATACATTCACATGATAAATCTCATCATAGGCTAAGAAAATCCAGTAAGTCAGAACAGCTCTTGGCTCTGAAGCTACAACTTGCAGACCACATTATTAAAAGGAATGCTTTAAATATTTAGATCAGTTTGGATCAAAATGATTGAAAGGAAGAAGATTAAAGTGTTTTTCAAAGGCCTTGGGCAGGGGCAGGGCAGAACAAATGTCACCTGATGTAATCTTCAGGTGTGCTTGTTTTGATTTAGTAGGGCTCCATCTTCTCTGTTTCCTGCCACTTCTGAGTATAAAGAAGGATTATGCTGAATCAGATAAAAAGACTGATTCCAGGTCCACATTCTAATTCTTCATGGCAATATCCATTTTGCCCTCAGAATTCATCGAGGCCAAAGCCTAAACCTTCAGTAAATTTGACCCCAAATTGGATTTTCTCATGTATTTTACAAGGAAATGAAGATAAAGGCAGGATCAAAAAGTTAGCACCCTGCTGAACATACTGATGTCCTATGAATCCATTATTAATGTCCATTTTACTCACTGAATTAATGAAGATCTAACACTAACCTTAAGTGGATTTCCTCACAATGAGATTGCCCCATGTATTTTACCAGGAAAGGTCGCTAAAACAGTCTTGAAACATCAGAGCCCTACTAAACATACTGATTGGCTATGAATTTGATGGCAATAGTCATTTTTCTCTCTGAATAAATGGAGACCAAATCCTATCCATAAGTAGGTTTTCCCTCCAATGGGATTTTTCCATGTATTTTATCAGGAAACATAGTTAAGGAGGCTCGAAAGGTCATCGCCCTCCTACACATATCAAAGCCCTATGAATCAATTGGCAATGTCCATTTTGCTACCTGAATTCATGGAGATCTAACCCTAACCCCAAGTGAGTTTTTCACCCAATGGGATTTTTCCCGGTATTTTAATAGGAAATGGACATAAGGCAGGCTTGAAAAGTCATTTTCCTTCTAAGCATTCCTCTGAGCTACGAATCCATTAGTGATAACCAATTTGCTCCATGAATTCATGGAGATCTAACCCTAACCCTAAGTGGGATTTCCTCCCAATGGGATTTTACCAGGAAATGTATATAAGGCAATATTCAAGTCACTGCCCTCCTACGAATACCTCTGAGGAAACTTTCCTGGGAAGTCCGCAAGTAGGACATCAATGTAATATTATGCTCAGCCTTTCTCCCCATAGGAAATGGAGTTGATACCCTACTTTAAGTAATCAACAGGTTGAATTCATAGTGTTATCTTTGGCAAAGTATTTATATTCCTTTACAACTGCCATATTTACTAACTTCTGCTGAAGCAAACTCTTTGCTGAACTTTGTACTAGGTCAGGGGTGTTAAACTCACATCTTCACAGCGTCGTGACGTATCAGGACTTTTCTCCCCTTCACTAACCTGGGTTGGGGTGGGGTCAGCATGTCACACATCCGGCCCATGGCCGTGAGTTTGACACCCCTGTACTAGGTGAAGAAGACATTCCTTTTATTTGTTTTGACATCTCCCACTGTTTACTTTCATTGAGTGTCTCTAGATTTTACTGTTTTCATGAAATAAGACAAAAACTTCTTAATTTTTTTCCATGCCATGCATAATTTGATGTAACCAGTGGAACAGCTTGCCTTTGGAAGTTGTGGGTGCTTCATCTCTGGAGGTTTTTAAGAAGCAACTGGACAGTCACTTGTAGGATCTTCTGCTTGAGCAGGGGGATGGACTAGAAGACCTCCAAGGCCCCTTCCAACTCTATTCTGATTGACTGATCATTTCCTTTTTCTAATTTAAAAAATGCCCGATATTGATTTTTCACAAGGACTGCACCATCAACAAACCATCAAATGTTTGTTTCAGCCTGGCTAACATATGGCTGATATGGCTTGTTCATACTTAGCAGCCAGTTTGATTACTTTATGATCTGGTATGTCACGTGAACCTAGAAAATTGGATTCAGTAAATAATGATTTGGTTAAGCAAAGCCATTGGTAATTTCAGAAGCGTTTTGAGATTGGCAGTCACCCTAGCCTAGTGCTTTACTTCATAGTGGAGAGCTCAGTGCTGCAAGTATGTTATATTGCATCTGAATGTTTAAAGGCTTTATGTTTAATGTTTAAAGTTATGTTCTACTAACAACTTCTTTCCAATTAGATATAAACTAAGACTTCATTGATTTTTAGAGTTCCTCTCCCTCCCCCGCCATATCGCCAGCCGCTAAAAACAAGCATGCAGCTGGCTAGTTAAGCATCTGCAGAATTTTAGCTTAAATCTTATCACAGGCTGTGCCAGCTACCGGTGCAAGAATGGACAATTCATAGGTATCCTGCAGTAAACCCGATTCCTGGTCCCTACGTCTCTATACGCGGACTCTACTAGGGACGGCCTCTAGGGGTCAGTATTCAAACGGACGGCGCTTTGACACCACGGCACTTGCACTGAGGATAACAACAGCGCCGGCTGCCAGATTGATTCTTCCTGTACAAAAAAAAATTCCTTAAAGAGGCCGGAGCTTGCAATCCATCTGTGCTTTTGCCTCCCAGTGCATTATGGGAATCGTAGTCTCCAAAGGCTCCGGCTGGGCTTGACTGCAAAGGAGCCAAGACTACAAGTCCTATAATGCTGCGGGTGAATCGGTTGGCCGTTCCTTTTGAATGATTTCACTGCGGTTTACATTCCCAGGGAGTTTCGCAGCCGCAGTCAGAGACTTGGGGGGGCGGGCGGCAGGAATCATGGTGTAAGCGCCGGGCGATCGAGGAGCCAAGGAGCCTTCCCGGTTCATGGCACGCCGGGCAAGGGGCGCTGGAGAGGAGAGGACCATGGTGGCCGAGGGACCGGCGGGGTTCTGAAGGGGCTGAAGGGGCGGAGGGTGCTGCGGGGTCCATCCTCCTTCTGCTTGCTTTCCCTGCCGCATTTCCTTCCTTTTTGCCGGTCTGGAAACCCCCCCTCTCGGCCGCCTCCGCCTGCCCTGCTGCAAAGATGTCTCTAGCCATGGAAGAGGAAGAATACGCCAAGCTGGTGATGGAGTCGGAGCCCGAGTGGCTGCGCGCCGAGATCAAGAGGCTCTTCCAGGAGCTGGGCGAAACCACCCGGCAGAAGATCCAGGCTGCGGAGTACGGGCTGGTCGTCTTGGAGGAGAAGCAGCAGCTCAAGCAGCAATACGAGGAGCTGGAGCTGGAGTACGAGACCATCCGCACCGAGATGGAGCAGCTGAAGGAGGTGAGGGCGCCCCTCGGGCACGGACTCTGCGCCAGCAGCAGCAGCAGCTGCTGGGCTCTTGTCTGCGGAGCGCGGGGGCGGCAGAAGCAGCGGCTCCTTCTGCAGCAAGGGACGGCAGGCATAATAGGAAGGCCGATTGCTCGCTGTGGGGGAGCGGGGGTGGGACGGGACGGACAGGAAGCCTGAGGGAGCGCTTGGAGAATTTCGCCAGCCGAGCTTGGCCGATCGCACGCTTGGGGCGGTCGGGCTTTGCCTTCGCCCAGGGATTTCTTTGAGTTGGACCCTTGGCAGGGGAAGCCGTGAGGATGGGGACTGTGGACAGACGAGTTTGAGTGCCTGGAAAGCGGGCTGGGTACATAGTGAGGTTTGCAAATCCTCCCCCCTGCTTAGGATGTCCCTTAGATCAGGGGTCTCCAACCTTGGCAACGTTAAGCCTGGGGGACTTCAACTCCCA